>JANHFL010008497.1:0-12102 GCA_032468155.1 Oxyrhabdium leporinum
AGGGAGGCAAGCGACAGCAGTGGCTTACTTACGCAGGCAGGAAGGCAGACCAGGAGCAGTTGGGCCTCAGGCAGATCCTCGTGGGAAGGCCGGCAGAGACACTGGGGTGGGGTGAGCAGGGGGCAGCGTGAGCGGTGAGCGAGCACGTAGGGGCGGGGCCAGCTGGAGGTGATATTTGCCGGTTCTCCAAACCAATCAAAATTTTCCCTACCAGTTCGCCTGAACCGGTGCGAACAGGCTAGATTTCACCTCTGAGTGACAGTGAGTTTTATGTTCATAATTGCAAAAATTATTAGTTAGTGTTTGGCAAACATCTATTTTGATGTCAACTGATGGACAGAAAAAGAAGTTAGGTGAGAAATTATTAGCTGTAAATTGTTATGGGATAGAAAAATAAGGTCTGTACAAAGTGTTTTTAAAATGTTTGCTTCCTATTTTGGATCTGTGTACATGTCCAATGAAATAATGATTTGTTATGCATTAAAATTCTGTTTCTAAAAATTATAAAATTATTCTTTTATAAGAGCTCAACACTTGTAGAACACAGTTCATTGAAAGAATTCCTTTAAATAATGGATCTCATATTCAAATAAGCATCAACAGGATGCAATTGGCAATCTGTAACTGGAAAAAGGTTCTAAAGTGTAACAAGGTATAACAAGCTCGCCAGTTTGGAATTAGCAAAAATAATACTGGGAAACATCTGGTTTATGTAAGAGACAGTACACATGCCGTACTTCCAAAAGTATCTGACAGTATAAGATTAATGGATCACAATATTCAGAAAAGTGTGTGATGTCTAATGGTGTCACAAATATAAAATACATTGTAGTATATTCTAAATAAAAATTGCTCACATTTTAGATTAGTGATTAAGCCTGGTGTCATTAGAAATTTTCCTTGTTTAGTGAGAATTTGTTTCATCTTTTTTTTTACTCTAGGTAACAGCAATAGGTTTGTTCCCATCAAGTCTGTTACCTTTGTCTTCTGAGTATTATAGATGATCATTCATGTCAATATATATTAGAAATAAATACTGTAAATAATAGGTAAAAAGTAAAAGAGTCTCTGCAGATTTTTCTGTTAGTCATTGCTGACTATAGGGGGCTGTGCTCATCTCCATTTCAAGGCCACTGAGCTAGCGCTGTCCGAAGACATTTCTGCAGTTAAGTGGCTAGCATGACGTCATGGAGTACTGCTACTTTCCCACCAAAATGGTATCTATTTATCTACTTGCATTTGCATACTTTCTACAGTAACTGCTTGGTTGGCAGAAGCTGGGGCAAAGACAGGAGCTCACCCCATCATGTGGCACTTGAGTCCTGAACCTGGGCTGCTGGCTTTTCAGCTGACAGGCCCAGTGTCTTAACCACTGAGCCACCACACCACCCTGTAAATAATAGACCACATTGCAATAATTTCCTGTGCAACTCAGGAGAAAATGTCTTCATAATCACTTAAGCCCTTTTTAGTGGTATTGTACTACATTCTAACAGCCGTGAGGCTGGCCCCAGATTCGTGATTCTTCTTGCCCTACAATAATGTTAACTCAAAACATGTAACAAAATAACAGTATGAGAATAAAATACCAGCTTATCTTCCAATAAGGAAGCGCATTAAAAGCAACCTTCCCCTTCCTTTATGGCAGAGCACTGAAGTGTTTCTCTTTGTTTTGCAAAAACTATTGTAAATTCATCTTCAGGGATGGAAGATGCAATGGGGACTGGTGTGGTACTCAAAAGTGCTTTAATAAAAAAAGTACTGAATAAAATCAGTATTGTACTGCAAGATCTGTCCCTTTTACATATGCACTGTGATCATGCATGCATCCATGACAGGGGTAAAGTTTGCAGAGTTATGATTATTTTGATGAAAACATCAGGCCTGGCACATGGCTGTATTTAGGAACTATTCATTGCTACTTGTTTTTCACTTTCATCTAGGCTGTTGTCCTAGCGATGTGAGATTTGTTTTTCATACATTATTTCTAGTAATCCCAAAGGAGATATATCCTAAGATCATGCTCCACTCGATCATCCATAGATTGATGATCTACTTGTTCCAGATAGAATTATCCTTCTTTCCAATTTGTTACCAAAATTAATTTATATGAAAACTGGACTTTAATAAGCACATGGTGTTCTGCAATTATCCTTGGTGATTTGTTTCATCAAAAAATAGGTTACTGCTTATATAATATTTATTAATACACTTCAGTGATTTAAAACTTCAGATACAGGAAGAAAGTATCTTTATGTATTTTAAAATGAAACTACCTTTCATATTTTATGTTGCCTCCCATGTTTCTATATGAGTTCTTTGCATCATTTTTAGAAACGTCTTGCAAGTGAGGTTAATCAGCTAGAAAGAATCGCTAGTTGGTTAAACAAAGCTGATGAAAAATAAAGCCTCAAGGAGAAGAGAGGAAGATAATGGAGAAGATATTTGAGAAGGATCTGCAGGGAATATAGTATGAGATCCTGCAGATAGAGGGCTGGCTTTCAAGGTTGCCAACCTGATTAACAAGTAAATTCTAAGTTGAAAGCTAAGTATCATAAATCCGAGTGAGGCACAATCATCATTTTTTCAGATCTAATTCAGATATTGATGGTACAAGATTAAGAGATCTAATCAGATCAAACACTTTTGGGATAAGCTTAAGTTGCAATATGTCTCCTTTTAAAAATCTGAATTTTATATTACAGATAGTAACAAAAGGAATGAATAATTAATTTTTGTTTAGACTTCATGCAGATGAAAGTCTTTTTTGACAAATCTCTCTCTAATGGGCAATGTAAATGGGATAGCAAGGCACTTCAGTTTCTAACAGAGAACATTCATCCAATAAATCTTCCACAAGATTAATTTCTGTGACAACAGCTTTATTTTTCTTTCCCATTGCATTTTTCTCAATTAATATATTATGCTTAAATTTCAGTAAAAAAGCTGTAGGTTTTCACCATATATTGTGTCAGAACCCCATGCTCTCTTTGTTAATGATGTTAAATAAATCAATAAAATTTCTGCCTGGAAGAAGATAAGCTACAAAAGCATTTTTCTACATCTTCCACCCAGAGTCAAAGGTACATATCACATTCTATTAAAGGTTGAAAATTATAATATACACATACATACATACATACATCACGGTAACCAAGTTAAAGCTATAACATAATTTTCGATTTGTGTCAAAGAGAGAGCAGAACCACCTGTCCCATTTCTGCTCTAACAAATAATAGATTTAATTTTTAATAAAGCAAGTTTCTTGCCTTCAGGCTGTGAATTGATTTCCTACGTTCAAACAAGATTTTCATGTTCTGACTACATATTTCTCTCTGATGAGTATATGCAAGATGCAGATTTTTAATCTGCATGGTTTACATTTGGATATCCAAGGTACAGAGTGTTCCAATTTTTCTCATGCTACACACATCATGTCATAGGCTTGCGCTGTGCCACAAAAGCATGCTAAATACTCTAAACTGCAAAAGGAAACAATTAACCTTAAGGCCTTTTTTAAAAGCATTTAGTGGGACTCATTTAGACATATATTATTTTTGAATTCTATGAAATTTTGTGTTCCCACTGTAAAGCCCAAGAACATTATAGGTCTTGCTTAGTTTGTCAGGTAGAGCAGAGTAGACCCTATTATGAATATTGTTACAGAGAGATAAAATTGGAAGAATTTCCTTTGGCTTTATGTACTTGCCTTGTTGAACAATGGTTTCTACAATAGTCTCTGAATAATTGATTCCACAAGTGTAAAACATTGCCAACTCTTCAACCGCTAATACAAAAACATCTGAAAGTTTGGAAGAAAAAGACCAATGGCTGAAAGTATAGTTTTGAAAATCTTGGTAAATGGTTATCTTTAAAAGAATTATCTGTGTATTTTGTAATTTCAAAAGAAGCTCAAGAATTGTACTGTAATATACTTAAGTGGCAATAATTATTTTCAAAGGCTTTGCTCTCTGTCAGGAGTCCCCAACCCCTGGGCTGCAGACCACTACCAGTCTGTGGTCTATTCAGAACTGGGCCATGTGAGTGGTGGGCCGGCACATACTCAACTTATGTGAGCAGCAGGCTGGTGCGCATACATACATGTGTGCTGCTCATCTTGCGAAAGTCGAGCTATGTGTGCATGTGCACCGGTCACAGTTTGTGCAGCCCGGTTTCCCTTTTCCCTCCCAGCTGGCCGCCAAACAGCAAAACATTGGGGACAGGTGCTCTATGTGACAAGAATGTTGCGATGACTGAAGGAAATAACACTTGGGACATAAGAATACGGCAAACTTCCTTTCAGTTTTCCATAATGATTTCTGTAACAAAAACAGATCTTGACAAATAGTTCAATATTTTGTAAATTCTGGACTGGGTTAATGACCACTCATTCAGCAACCGTTCAATGGCCATGACAGTGTCCCCATGGTCGTAAGATTGCTGTTCTTTGTCAGCTTTTGACAAGCAAAGTCAATGAAGATGGCAAGAGATTGCAATTGGTGACCAAGTGTGACATCCTTACTTAACGACGGCAAGGAATTTGCTTAACAATGCAACTGGAAGTGCCAGAATTGTTGTTGCTAAGGGGTTGGTCATGCGATGTCGTGCCTTGTGACTGCGTCCCTTAGCGATGGCAATTCCACTTCCAATCGGTCATTAACCCAGATCTACATGTATTTAATTTCACAAATCTATTTCAAGTATTTGTACTGAATTTAAGTACAATTATGGAAGAGTAAAATGCCAAAAGTTTGGAGTCGAAAAAAAATATTGTATTTTTGTAGAATCAGAATCTGCATGGTTCTGTCATTGCCTCCTAGATGGAGCCAACAGTAAGGCAGAGACATTGTTTTTCCTTTCTCCTTTTTTGGGGATGGGAGAAGGGGAGAGGAGATATTCTCTCCTTTTCGGTGAATTATGCTTCTGTGTCAGCACTGTCATTCTGCTCATGTGAGAATGAACACAAATGCAAAGAAACAGATTCTTTCTCCTCATGCCAACAATTGCTGAAGGCAATGCCAGAAAGACACTAATTGTACTTTCTGCAAAAGCTGAATTCATAGGAATGAATGTCTTTTCTCCAGTAAGACAGGGTACTGTGGTGCTTCAGTACAGCTTTTCCTTTGCTTTCTGGGTAACGGAGATGATAATCATTGCTGGAAAATAGGCAAATTTATGAAACTCTGATCATCCGTCTCCCTCCCTCTCTCACACACACAGAGAGGACATTTCTATGTAATGTGTCTAGCATACCTAGCATGGGGCTTTGATAATATACATTTAAAGTCAATCCCATATTTTAAGTATTTGTAGTCCATGTACCCACCTTGGTAGATGATTTGTGCAAGAAAAGAGATTGGAAAGGGGTGGGGCGGAATGCAACTGTAATAAATTTCCAGGACTTCACTACCACTCAACATGATATCCTTCGGAGACTACTGGAAGAGCTGAATATTGGGAGTGGTTTATAGTGGTCCTGTCCTATAAAGTTGAGTTCAAAAGGTGGTGCTGGAGATCCATTGTTCAGCACTCGGGTTACTGATCTTTGTAGTCCCTACTATCTAATAGTAACATTGCTGGGAGAGATCATTGAGAGTTTTGAAATGAGGTGTATTCAGAATGCTAATAAGAGGACTACAGCTTCCCGCTCTCTAATTTCATTTGACATTCTTGAATTTTGGCTGAGCTTGATGAAATGGGCTTGATGAACATGATGAAATTATATTCAGACAAAACAGAAGCGCTATTGGTAAAGAGAAAATTGGACTTGAGAATTGAGGTAAATCCTGTTTGGGATGGGCTAGCACCCAGCAAAAATAAGTTTAGTTTAGGAATGCTCCTTGACTCACAGCTGTTGCTGGATTTGCTGTGGTGACACATGATGTGTTATATAACTACAGTTAATATGCTAACTGGGGCTACTCCATGGCTGGCTTGTCGATACCGTAGTTATCTATGCCTTGATTACAATCTGGCATTGCTACTGTAACATGCTTTTTGTGAGGCTACCATTGGAAATACTCTAAAGCTGCAATTGGTATGAATTGTGGTAGCTTACCAGTGCAACACACAGGGATTATATGATGCTTGCAATGAAAGATCAGAACTGGCTTCCAATTGTCTAGTGGGCACAAACTTAGCCTGAATTAGATTGTGCAGGATAATGAGAAAATAGATGACTTAATTGACTGCTCAGCTACTTAATTCCTCTGTGGGAAAATGCTTGTACTAGTTCTGCACATTCTGTCCTTTAGTGTCCTTCAGGTTGAGCTTGATGGGATCTTCCAAGAAATCCAGAGCCCTTAAAAAAATACAGATAGCCCTCGACCTACGACCACAATTGAGCCCCAAATTTCTGTTGTTAAGACATTTGTTAAGTGAATTTTGCCCCATTTGGTGACATTTCTTGCCAAAGTTGTTAAGTGAATCACCGCAGTTGATAGGTTAATAATACAGTTGTTAAATGAATCTGGCTTCCCCATTGATTTGTCCAAAGGCTGCAAAAGGTGATCAAATGAGCTTGGGACACATAAGTATGAACCAGTTGCCAAGCATCTGAATTTTGATTACATGATCATGGGGATGCTACAAAAGTTGTAAGTGTGAAAACTGGTCATAAGTCAGTTTTTTTCAGTGCCATTGTAACTTTGAATGATCACTAAATGAACTGTTGTAACTTAAGGACTACTTTCAAAAGGAAAACCATTCCGGAAGAAGGAAATGACAAATTATTTCCATATTGTTTCCAAGAGAACTACATGGGTTTGACCATGAAGTCATCAGAAATCAAGCTAAACTTGAAGGACGCTGAAGGACACAGTGTGCAGAAGCACTGACCAGGTCTAAGGTCATTTGGTTTTCTCAGTTCAAACATGGTCAGAGAATGCTGCTCCTACCTGAGCCTGTCTGATACAGACATGTCAAACCTGAATAATTTGCATGTTAAATTTAGGCTTGGCATGTAAAATATAAAGGCCAATGATGCAGATGGGAGGAAATGCATTCTTCAAATGTGTCAGTGGGGACCGGTTTAGGTGTATCCATGTACTGCAATTTTGGATGGATTTCATATGCCACTCAATAATTCATGGTGTGAACAAAACTCAATTCAGTAATGGCTTGGAGGTTAAATAGAGGGTTTGCCTTTGATTTCTATTTTGAAGATCACTAATCTGTGTTTCACACTTTTTCAATTTAAAATTCTTTTTGCTCTCTTCTAAGGAATAGAGCTTAACTAGATAGGCATTAAAACAAGTTTAAGATCAAATCTTAATTGTTGTCTCCTAGAAGGTAATGAAATTTATCGGTGTAAGGCTAAAGTAGATGGCCTCAGAATAATGTAGTAATATAATTCAGTTATTCGACTGAAACCGGTATCCAAAACTCAGATATTCTTATTGCATGCCCAGAGAGATTATAATCTTCAGGAAATATCAAATTAGCAATATTCAGCCAGAACCCTTTCACATTGCTACCCAAATCCTTAGAAACATTTTGAAGGGGTATCTTTAGTTTTTATTTCTGTCAATTTGAAATGGTGAGATCAAGCAAGGCAAATTGGTTTACTTCAGGTTCTGCACTAAGAAAAAACAATGCTCATCCTTATTCCAGAGGACAGGATAGGAAAAGCACAGGGCTAAAGACAACTTCACATTTTGCCAGTTTTGCCCCTGTTCTTTTCACCTTGGTTACTTGGGGTTGAGGGGTAGCAGCAAAGCCATCGGAGTAGGTTTCCCCTTACAGACCCTCAAGGGAAGAGAAATGAAGATATGAGGCCAGAATTTCCCTAATGAGAGAAGGGAGCTACAGCATCTCAAAAAACAAAACAAACAACTAACAAAGTAAATAAATTCCTCCCCACCCTTTCAAACTAGGCTGGAAATAAATCAGCTTAGTTTTCCCACTCAGTTGACATCATGGGAATACAGAGGCCCATAGCTGCTTTCAAACTGGCACAGAATCCCCATGTGGAAAGGTCCTTAGAGAGAAGCAGCCCAAGACTGCATCTGGGAAATAGACAATTAAAATTATTATCCCCATATTAGGATCCAAGACAATAGCAGGCCTTTGGATAAGGCGAATGGTGAATTTCAAATGTGAAATGTATTGTTTAAGAATTGTGCAAAGGAATCAGTTTTAGAAGAGTTTTCTCTCACTACTTGATAGTTGCTATCCACACTAGGCAGAGAATTTTTCCAACACACAATTTACTAAATATGAGCATGTATATCCTTTTGTGTTCTGTATTTTTCCTGTTTATCAATTAATCATTATTGCTACATATCTAACTCTACAAGATCTGTGATATAATTAGAGGTAGTCCTTGACTTACAACAGTTCATCCAGTGACCATCGAAGTTACAGTGGCACTGAAAAAAAGTGACCTGACCGTTTTTCACACTGACGACCATTGCGGATTCCCCACGGTCATACAATCAAAATTCAGACGCTTGGCAACTGACTCAGGTTGATGATGTTTGTAATGTTCCAGAGTCATGCAATCCCCTTTTGCAACCTTCTGGCAAGGAAGTCAATGGGAAAGCCAGATCTGCTCAACAACCGTGTTACTAACTTAACAACTGCAGTGATTCACTTAACAACCATGGCAAGAAAGGTTGTGAAATGGGGCCAAACTCAGTTTAACATCTGTTTCACTTAGCAAGAGAAATTTTGGGCGCAATTGTGGTTGTAAGTGGAAGACTACCTGTATTTTACAACCTGATTCAACCATGTGCACATATGTATACATACGTATAATCAAACCTCCCAAAAAGGTAAGGCATATGCTTGGGAAAATGTCACACTCTAAGAAATACCTGGAAAAAAACCCCACAAATAAATGTCCCTGTTTAACTTTGGTTGGATGTTGCCTGATAGTGCTGTGTATATATGTATTATGTTGCACAGGCACATATGCATAGAAAACACTGCACAGGCAAAGATATAAACTACTATATACAGGAACAAAATCTGTTTTCTGAACAAAAAGTTCTTTTTTCTTTTCTTTTTTGCTAAAGTCTTCTAAATGTCCAAATCCATATCCTTGCAACATCTTTTAATGCTGCATTTTGCATTAAAGGCCTGAGAGATATCCCAGCTTGGCTGTCTGCTCTGACCTAAAAGCTAGTCCAAGCTTGCCAGAAATCTCATGAAACGAGTTTCTTTTGAGGACAAAATCTCTATTGTTTGTAAAAGAGATTATTCTAGCAGTCCTGGTAGGAGCAATTGAGGTGAAAAAACCAATATTCTCTTTAGATCATGTACTGTTAATAGGTATAGTATATAAAAGGGAATACAAAACAAGATTATTTGTGTTATGGTTATGTTTTAGACAAAGCAGAAGCCACTTTCCGTACACTACCTTCTTACTACTAATTTGTGACCGCATTCAAAAATATGCTTGTAGTGAATTAATTTTTCTCAAGTTTACCGCCTCTCATATTATGAATTTATGGATTGAATATGCATCTGGAAGCGCTGACATATAACTCTTTTCAGTAATATAGAAGTCTGTAGAATATGGAATTCAGGCATACAAATAAATTAACCCATAATCTGGAACTGTTTAGAAGTTAAAAGCTGACAGAAATCCCATCATTTGGGAGGCCCCGATTGGCTATTTCTCTTTTGTCCTTGGACAGCAAGACTTTTGTTCATTTAAATCTGTTATTTCTCCAACAAAATGAACAAGATGCAAAAAGATGAAGAGACATAAAAAAGGAATAATCTATAAAATCTGAAATACTTTACAACGGCCATCACCAATTGAAAAAGGAGGAAAAAGGTATATTGTACTCTGCTGTGTGAGCAGTCTCTAAATTTGATTAAGTAAATAAATAAATGCAAAAAAATTCCTATGGCTTCTCATTGAGTAATAATTGCATAGTATTTGAACAAATTAATTATAAACATAATTTCATATGATAAAAGAAACGTTACTAGATATTACAGAATTAAGCTTATCAATCTTCACATTGAAATTTCTCTACTATATATATAATAACTATACTCAGATAAAATACTTATCAAACTAACTATATGAAAGTGTCACACAGTACACTGAAACATAAACTAACCAAGTACATGTTGTATTCCCATAACACACTGTATTGGTGGAAGAGGGAAAAAACCCTTTTTTTTTGCTTTATGTAATTAAATAAACAGCAACAAAAGAACAAGAAAATGGGGAAAAAGCAAAATGGTAACAGCAAAATAAATACTAAGTCCATATACATAAGTATACAAAGTTTTATACAATAGTTTCAGTAAAAGATTATTTTTTATTTTAATTGTCCAAACATCATTAAAATCTTTAAACAAGTTGCAGGTAACATCAGACATTCAATGTATTTAGTATTTGACATTATAACTGACATAACTGACATTATAACTGTAGGTTTGTGCTGCTGAAGCACCAGTTTCTTAGCAATAAGAATGGCATAGAGTATTTATTTATTTATTGAATTTATATTGCCGCCTATTCGCCCATGGCAACTCGAGGTGGCTTACAGAATATAAAACCATAAAACAATAAAAACTAAGACAAAGAATCAAATAAATTAATAAAGTACAATATAACAAAATCACCCCTCAACTCTCACCCCCCACCCCAACGACAGCAGATCACACGAGCCATTTAATGGGCTCCATTCCTCTCTGGGTTCCCCAGGCCTGCTGGCAAAACCAGTATTGTCACCCTGAGTTATTTATAAAAGTAATAAAAGTTGGGACATAAATAAATAAATGTTGGGTATCTTCAGCTCTGATGTTATGTCTTATCTACCAGTACATGAAGCCTCCCCGATTGTCCATTGTTCCCAATCTTATAAACCCTCATAGGAAATAGTCCCTCATCAGGACTTTCCTTGAGACTTAAATATGAGAAATTAGTGAGTAAAAAGATGCCAATGGGAAGGAAAATAGAAAAACAACAACATAGTCATACCAGGGCATTTTATAACCAACTTAATAGAAGAACACCAGACTTCACCATGCAAATTATCTTAATTGTCTTTTCCTTGGAGAGAAATGATCCAGCTGAATGAGCACTAGAAAGATGCAGAATATTTTCTCAGCCAGTCACTAGAGAACACCAGATCAAGAAAGTGAAGGGGGTCTCAAAAAATGCCAACCTTGTTTTAGCATCTGTATAGGATTTTTTTTTTCACTCCTACATATGCTCAAGAGTGTTTCACTTGCTGACATTTTTCAAGCGATGACACACAGGAGCAAGACTTAGACAAACCTTTCAAAAGAGCATCAACTGTGAGTTTTTACCTGTCCAGTAAAAAACACATTGTCCCTTGGAGACATTCTCTTCTACTGACTGCTAGCAAACACACACACAAAATGACACATCCCAATATCTATCTTGATATTTATACCTCCCCATTTTGTTGAAGGTGGCATTTCCCACATATCTGGGTAAATCAGGATAGCAGAATGGGCAGGATGAATGTGGACTTCAGGAATTGCCTTTTTTAAAAAATTAGAATATTGTAGCAGGACCTTTGCATTCTAAAACAACGCTAAACTCTCCCTCATAAGGATTATATATATATAAGGATTATATATATATATATACTTAGTTTCTTTTTCAGCTATTCATTTTGCCTTATGTAATTCAAGATAAACAAATACAAGTTTCAATATCAGGACACTTCAAGTGCTACCATACCATAAAATTTAAAATTTCACGGACATATAATAGAAATATTATATTCGAAATGATAATAACTCAAGGGATTGTGCTATGATGTTTTGAAAAATTCTCCTTCCCCATTATTAAAAAGAATGAATTCAAATATAGATCATCTCCATCATACACATTACTGTAATGGTATGTGGGAATGACCTTGGGAAACAGGAGGAAGAAGGTTTTGGTCACCGTGATATAAAAAAAGATGTTGAGACTCTAGAAAGAGTGCAGAGAAGAGCAACAAAGATTAAGAGACTGGAGGCTAAAACATACAAAGAATGGTTACAAGCAGAGGTGGTATTCAGCCGGTTCGGACCGATTCTAGCAAACCGGTAGTTCCGGTGAACAGTTGCCCCCCCCCCCCGCCCCTGCTCTTTCCTGTCCTATGTTTCCCTGGTTTTTAG
>JANHFL010008497.1:15625-37057 GCA_032468155.1 Oxyrhabdium leporinum
ATAAACACTAGGGCTTATTTTTTGGGGAGTCTTTTTTTTTCCCCATGCATGGGAGGCCCACTTCTTCTGCTTGCTTGAGCCAGTGCCACCGCCATAAGTCAGAGAGGGTGGAGCACCGGCTTACCTCAGGGCCCCCACAGCCAGCCCATTTACTCTCTGACACCTGCTTCACCGCCAGCACACCGCTCGACCTCCTGCTCCATTGCGTCCGTAAGCAAGCAGAAGTGGGCCAACAGCCACGTGGGCTCCTCCTGCACATGGGTAGTGGCGCTGCCGCCACGAGGCAGGTGTCTGGGTGTGGATGGCCTGGCTATGGGGGCCTTGAGGTAAGCCGGTGCAGGGCACGTGGGGCAGCTCCACCACCCCACCTTGTAGCCGCAGCACCGCAAGCAACCAGATGGAATGGGCGGACATCTGGCTTATTTTGGGGTCAGGACTTATATTAGGCACAAGCATAAAAACATGCTAGGGTTTATTTTTGGGATAGGTCTTATTTCTGGGGAAACAGGGGTGTCTATCTAGACATCTATCTAGTACATACACACACAAGCAATGAACTTATCTTCTAGATAGACATGGTCAAAGACAAAGACATCCACAAAAGGCGAGATCCTGTGAGCATGTGCGACAAATTAATTCAAAACCTTCTTAAACATTTCAGGTAAGTCCAGAAAAAGAGGAAAAAAAAATCACTTATGCAAACTGTCCAAGAGTAAAAGGCTCCACAAAATGGCAGAAACCTGTCTAATCTCTTCAGATACCTTTTTCCAAAACACAATATCCAGAGAACTGGCCTTGCTTTACCCTTAAATTCTAGAAGCAGTAAATGTGAGGTTCACTAAAAGCATAGGAGACATTATTAAATCTTCCTACTTTCCTGTAGCTTTGGGATGGTGTTCCCATCAATGATAAAAAATAGTGGAGACTTTCAAACCTGATGGTTGTTCATTCACTACCCAAAGAACTAGATTGCTACACTGGGCTGATACAGTGTTAGTGGCTCGCCCTTTTCCATTCCTTCATTTATATAAGAAGGGACACAATTTCTTCAGCCTAATGTAAAAACCCACCTATTCTCTCTGATGTGCAAGAAGACATTTTTGATCATTTGTCTACTGGCTTTGTGAAACTCTCGAGCCATCCTTATCACTATGCACATTACAGCTCAAAACAAAACAAAAAGAGAGAGAGAGAGAAGCTTGTTATAAAATAAGCCACTATAAAGTCCCATAAGAAAGAAACTATTCCAGTCTTTTACAGGGACAGTGGCTGTCTTTTAAGAAGCATACATTTTTTCTTAGATGGTTACAAATGATCCAGAAGGAGATTTTAACAGTGCTTTTCTTTTTCCTTTTTTTTAAAAACAAAACCATTATTTTAAGCTTCTTTTGAATCTGCTATGCATCAGACAAAATATAAACTGGTCTGTTGAGTATTTTTAAAAATATAAGCAACAAATCAAGACAAACGTAAAAACGCAGAACAAAAAAAGCAAGAACAAAAGGAAAGCAAATGCAAAGAAAGCAAAAGCAAATCCAAAAGATGTATCTCCTTTAACTTCCACCACTGTCAACGTTCCAGCTGTTTCTTATCCACTGAATTTGGCTGCAGTCCTAAACATGCTTCTTTGGAATGAAGCTTCACTAGGCTATGTTATATAATTCTTGGATATTTTTTTAAATAGCATACAGTATTAGGAGTTCACTGCAAACTGGATTCATTAGGGAAAACAAATAATCAACAACTTTATTACTTTATACTGAAGCTGCTATCGTAACAGTAAAGGTTAAATTTGTATATATTCCTGATACTCTTCAAGCCACCTTCTTTAACCTATCAGTCCCATGCATGCAGCAATCAGAAGAATTTTAAAAATCAAAGCTGATGGAAAAAACAAATAGCTTACTAAAGTTAACAGTTACTCAGACTAAGATACATTTTCTTAGTAAAAAAATTAAGTAATTCCAAAATAGCTTTCCGTAGGTTATCAATGGTACTGGTCTTTATGTCTAGTATCATAAGCAACAAAAGTAAAGCCTAATTTAAAGGCTAATTGGGGAAACCATATGCAGTAGAGTCAGAAGCTTAGTTAGTAACTGGAAAATGCAACTTTTTTTATCTGAAATTGAGATTACATCTTAAGTCAAATGAACTTGAGGGTTTATTGTACTTTATGTGCCATTTGCTATGGCCTCTCAGTGGAAAATGGTGGCTGCTTTCCATGTTTCCTGAAAGCATCTCAGTGGACTTGTGTGACACGAAATGTTGGATTAAATTAGCTCCTCTCCTGATCTGGCATCTCTTCTGTTCAAGATCTGGGATGGACAATGTTTCAGAGACCACAGGGCCACAACTTGGCTGCCTCACTTTCTGGAGAGCTGTAAAGGTCATCTGGCAATGAAGTGAAGTAGTGTTTTTTTTTTGGGGGGTGGGGTGTTATTTTGTGGCTTTTCAGATGGGATAAGGGTATGCAAGAAGGTTAACTGAAAGAAGCAAACCTATTCTGTTACCACCCTTAAATCCTGAAAGATCCAAAATTATGCCACTACAATTTGTCAACTGGTTGAATTTTAATGGTGTGGCCTTGGGCGATATATGCAGTCCACTACGTTCCCACCCAGTTCTAGGCCGTTCATGAGTGCAGAAATGTCATTTTTCACACAAACAGGTTCCACTGATAATGAACAGCCAGGGTATTCCTGATTCGGTTGACATTTTCTTATTGCTGAAAGCATATTTTGAAAAAACATATTTCTCCTTCAGATCATATGAACGTTTGTTTCTTTGTTTCATGATGCTTTACCAATCTCATAAGCCAGCCCTGTAATTTCCACTATGTGATCAAAGTCAAGAATTGCTTTGCTCATTCAGTGAGCTGTTGTACAGAAAGGACACCCTACAAAGTGAGAAATGCTATAGTAAATTATCTAAAGCGAGAGCCAAAAGTTAATCCCCCTCAGCAGATCTCTCACACATGTGCTCTTATTTCATCCCAGAAGAAACTGATACACAACAACGGTATTATTGCATAATGTTTTGTTTTACAAAGCAAACGGTACATTTTTCCTAGTTTCCTAAGATTTGACCATCCAATCACACATGTACCTAATTGTTTTTAGAGTGGATGTTTCTGAACAATTGAATTGCTAAAAGACACACGCTGATCAATTAAAAAAACAGACATATTTAAAAAGAAGCTATACTGCTAGGGAGTATACAACACCTAGAATAAAGTCGGCATTTAACAATACTAACAACAATCACAAAAGGATTTTATTTTATTGAAATTCTTCCAAGCTATACAGTCATCAACTTAATTTAACAATTGGACTTAAAAAATAACTGCAACTTGGGATAAATCAAATGGTTTTGTTTGGATTTCTCTTCCCATTCTTTTTTCTTTACTTAAGAATTCTAAGGACGTAACCATATGCATAATATTGTGACATTTATTATCCTTTCTTTTGGTCAAACGTTATTAACAAAATCAGGACTTTTCATATGGACCTAAGCAATCAGTACTAGTATTACTATATATATAAACTCTTCCCAGGTCAGTCTATAAAGATTCATGAATTTCATCTATGCTGCCAGTTTATAGTACAATCTACGTAAAATAGTATTTAGGCTTCTATGCCGCCCCATACCGTTTTACAGCACTCTCTGGGTGGTTTATAATAAGCATTATAAAAATGCCTCTTGAGCAAGCGCCTTATATTCTGTTTTTCACCCTCTCCACTCTAATCTGCTCTGTTGCCATTGTTTCTTCAAGCTGTTCCCAGAATATATTCTCTGATACCGGTTTCCCTTTTGTGATGCCATGCAACAGGATTGAGCAACTTGTTTTCTGTTTAAAAGTAACAGTTCCTACCAAAATCATTTGTTGGAAGTTGCATCATATGTCAAGGCAAACATCAAAGGGAATAGGACTGCTTGTGCGCTTGCTCACTCTCTCTCTCCCCCTCTCTTAGATCCTTTTTTTCACTTCTCTCTTTTGGAGATACTCTTTTCATTCTTTTCCTCCTCTTAATCGTAGCGCACTGCAAATAGCTGGTGCCAGAAGTCTGCTTTCATCCCTAGCAGAGGGCTTCTGAAAAAGGCTGAAGGTTCCATGGGATCCAGTCTGCCTTAGCAGTAATAATGTTGTTCTGACAAAAGGAGTAGAAGTGGACACCGTGCCATTGCTAATTTCTTTTTGACCATTCTTACTTTCTCTTCTCCAATCCCATTCCATTTGCAAGAGAAGCAATCATCCAGTAAATCAGAATTACATTTAATCACAATGGAAAGGTGGCCCCCCTTTTCTCATTTACTATCATCAGCAGCTGACAAGTGATAGGCTTTAATTAGACTCACGGCAAGAGGGGATAAACTTTTCCTTTCTCTAGTGTTGGCATATAAACTTCCAATGTTTTTCAAAGTTAGCATTCCTCTATTTCTTTCAGACTCCATTACAGATAGTCCTCAACTTATGACCACAATCGAGCCCAAAATTTCTGTTGCTAACAAGACAGTTAAGTGAATGTTGTCCCATTATATGACTTTTCTTGACCCAGTTGTTAAGTGAATCACTGCAGTTGTTAAGTTAGTAGCACAGTTGTTAAGTGAAATCTGGCTTCCCCATTGACTTTGCTTGTCAGAAGGTTGCAAAGGGGGATCACTTGAGCCCAGGACACTGCAACTGTTATAAATATGAGTTGGTTGCCAAGTGTCTGAATTCGGATTACGCTGACCACAGGGATGCTGCAATGGTTGTAAGTGTAAAAAATGGTCATAAGTCACTTTTTTCAGTGCCATTGTAACTTTGAACAGTCACTAAATGAACTGTTGTAAGTTGAGGACTACCTGTCCTTAGAATTTTGAAAATTGCTCTGAATCACTAGCAGGAAATGCCCAGTATTGTTATTTCTCCTGCAGATAATTACAAGGTCGGAAAAACAAAATCAAAAATAGACACATTTCAGCAAAAATGTAGGGGAGATAAAGCGGAATCAAGACAATATTCTGAATATAATCCATGACCTTATATCATCAATGAGCAGATTTCATGCTGCTTAAGGGTAAAATTCTTGATGTGCTTCCATGCAGCTTATATTTGTTAAGTTATTTTTTTAGGCTGTGTTCCTTCAAGCACAGATTGGTTGTTTCTAATTTCCTCAATCTTTGGCATACAATGATACCATAAACTGTGAAACTGGCACCACTTGTATCTTTTTATATTAACTAAACAGTAGACATTCTCCTTTGGGGGAACTATTCTTATGACCTGCAGAAGCCATTCAGGATAAGAAGACAGCAAAAGACTCATTCAGCTTTCTCCTACTTGCTGGAGGTAATGACAATAAATACTTAAAAATTAAGATTTCCTTTCAGACACTCTGTACTTTATCTATGAAATCCTGTTCTGTTTTATAGATCTAGTTTATACAGAACTCCTAATTTTTCACCTAGGTTGTAAAAATATTTGGGTGCTACAGTATAGCAGTTTGGCATACAAATAGGAGATCATATGATTCAATATGACTCTACAGAAAAAGATTTCTTCACATACAAAGCAAGCATGTTAGGGTTAGATAAGGAGCGAGAGATAAGGATGATTTTCTATGTGAAAGGAAGAGTGATTAGTCATGTGACTTCCCATTTAATAGTCCATAATTCTATGCATACGTATCTACTAGTATTATTATTACAGAAAAACTAAGGAAGATAAAACATCCAACAGAGTATTACTTAATAGAGACTTAATATTTTTTATCAATATATTTTAAATGTCACAGGATATATCTTTCTATTACTTTCTACACTAGATGATAGTCTTTTGTTTTCCAGAACTGTGAATCTATAAATTCAAAGCCATCCAATAGATTAATTGTAAAATAATTTCCAATATATTTAAAAGAAAATAGCCTACCTTATTATGCTCATAGTTGTATGGGATTCTGAGTGTATCCATAGCTCTGATCATAGACTGTATTGCTGTAAATATATTCTGATACACGAGCTTTGTGAACCCTCTTTTGTCTTCATCAGAATATCCTGAACCGTGAATGATTCTCATTTGTTTAATAAATGTGCTTTTGCCACTTTCTCCTGTACCTGCAAAACATTTGAAAAGAGACGCATCATTAGATTACAATGGTTGTAGAAAAAGCATCAACTCCACAGCTTTACTTGCCTATTTTAAGAATTAAACTAATAAAAGTTTAATTGATAAAATTAATAAAAACTAATAAAATTCTTAAATAATTAGGAATTAAACTAATAAACCCTAACAATTAACTTATTCCATTTCAAAATACTAGGTTAATGAATTAAATCAAATCTAAAACGTTTGTCACTATAAGCATTACTTAATCTCTGCCTTTGTTGTCACATGAAAAAGAAGTAATTTGCACCTAACAATTAAACGTTTTATATACAGTGTAAATCTCATTTTCCAAGTGAGAATATTCTCTGTCACTAATAACCAAGTAATTAACTACTTCATCACGGTACCACTAGATCCTTATGTGATAATGAAATACAGAAAAATATCCATATCATCACAAAGTAGCTTTAGACCCCCTCAATCAATTTTAAAAGCATTTTGCTCAAAATTTCCCAACTATGTTTACACTTTAGAATTAGTTTTAATATTTTTGTTAATTTGCATGTAGAAGTATTTATGTGCCCTTGCCCCTTTCCTATAAGGGACCTAAGTAAACCTTGTCCTTTTCTACAAGAAAACATTTTACAATCATAAAAAATAGAAGTATAGAAGTAGAAGACACTATATATGTGACATAACAGCAGAGAGGCAACGCTTCTATTTTTGTGTCACAGTGAACAAGTTCATGCACTAAAAAAAATGAAACTTATATTCATCTCCTGATTTCACTCTAGATGTTTAAAGTAGATGTCCCAAAGGAAAACAATTCTATATATCAGCCTGCCAACCATTCAACTAATTTTTTTATATCCAAGATGAAAATTAAAAAAATGAGAACATCCAAAATGTGACCAGGCGGATAATAGGAAAAGGAAATTTATCCCTACATAATAAAACGAGTGCCTTTTAACAATTTTGCAGTTTCTGTACCTTCAACATTAATTTGATATATGGTTCTCTAGTCCTTGAAGTTCCACATACCTGGCCACTAATACTACAGAACATGATTCTTAATGTTATTTTTCAAGATCTCATAAACTGTCTAATAAGGAATTTTTAACCAACTTGTTTGCAGTTCAGCCAAGATGGGCCATTTATATCACATGGAGGCAATGGTAGCTGTTGGTAGATTACAACCAGCCTTCTCCCTTATAGTGAAGGATGCTTGAATGGAATGAAGAACGCTAGACTGTATTTGAATTTTACTCAAATTGCTGATTTACAAAAGAATATAGCATAAAAGACAGAAACTTTATTGTTGTGGTCTAAAAGACCCACTCCAACAAGTGAACTGAAAAGAAAGAGTAGGTCACTCAATTTAATCAAATTTACGTTTTCATTGACAAATGTAAGAGTGCACTGTAAGACTCTCAATGTATTTGTTAAACATGAAGAGAAAATTTGGAAAATCCACTTTTGATGTTCATAGTTTATTTTGAACATTAGTGAATAATACCAAGTTGGCATAATATGCAATCATTTTTTTCAATTCCAGAAGTGAAAAATGGTATGATTATTTCCCGTATACTGTTTTCTTTGTTCCATATTCTAAAAGTAATTTAAATCCTCAACAGATCTGGGCTTCTGTTCTTTGATATATATTTTTCGCATTAAAATTCTATACCAACAGAAATCACTATACTGGCTATAAGTATAAATCCTGCAAAAGATAACTTTGGGATACTGTTATATACTTTGGAATTCTAGCGTATTTTAACATTAAACTGCTATTGTAAATATTTGTAAATTGCTCAGAGACAGTGAGATGGGTGGCATATAAATGTGATAACATAAATAGCTGACCCAGTATAACCAGGCTCTTTGTTTTAAGATGGAGTGAAGGGAATCTCTGGCAGGTTTTCTTTGATAATGTCTCTGGTCTAAAGTTCATCAACAATGAATTGTAGCAAACTTTGTACCATCTATCTAAAGATGAAGTGTCAGTAAGATAAAGGAGTTACTGATTAACTTGCTTCTTCAAGTTCATTAACAGGCATGAAAACTCTAAGTCGCCTATTACATATACAACAGCAGAAAAACTCTGTTGAACCTTTATGCTTTCTATGTGCCAGATGAAACTTGTGGAGTTCACTGAATTGAGTTTTGCTTTCAATGGTCATACAGTGAATTCAGGCTTAGTGGTCTGTCATAACCACTTTATTTCACCAATTTCATTGGATCTATTCAGACTAATCAGAGTAACAGAGTTTAACAAAAAATGGCCTCAAATTTTACAGTCAAACTCCAGCTCAAAGCACTTCAGGAAAATGGATATCCAGCCCCTCTTTGAAGGCTACTACTTGCCTTGCCTTCTTTCGTTCTAATGTCCAACCGTTCTTAGTGACTCTACTTCCCAGAGGTTTTAACCCATTATGTTATCCTGGCCTTTGGGATAACAAAAAACAAGCTCATTCTCCTCTTTGTGACAATCTTTTAGATATCTGAAAGCTACTATAATCTCTTCTCTTCTCTTTTCTCTTCAAGCTAAACTTAATTAAACTGTTCCTCATAGGAGTTCATTTCCAGTTCCCTTACTAACTGACTCCAATTTGATGTCCTTTCAGACTGCAGTGCCTAGAGTCGGACACAGTATTCCAAGAGGGTTTTAACTAAGGCAGTGTAAATGGAACAATTATTTCCTGAGTCTATGTTCCTGTTAGTACATCCCAAAATAGCACTAACTGTTTTAACAGCCACATGATACTATGGGCCTATATTAAACTTTTCTTTGATTAGAACATCTAGATGTTTTTCATATGTACTACTCTCAAGCCAGTTCTCCTCTATCCTATACTTATGCCTTTCATTTTTCCCTGTTAAACTTCATTCTGCCTGGGTCCACTGATGAAGTTTATCTATAATGTTTTTAGAAGTAGAACTACTGTGGAAAACAAAGCAAAGGTACTGCCAATAGTAATAGGCCCTTTGGGAACAATCCCAAAACATCTGAGCACCACTTGAACACCATCAGCATTGACAAAATCACCATCAGTCAATTGCTTTGCTTGGAACAGCTTATATCCTGAGACAATACTTTAATACCAACAAAGAACATCTGCCTATCCAAGGTCCTTGAGGAGCTGATACGTAGATAAAAATGCCAAAAACAATCCAAACATCTGGCTGTGTGAACAACTATAATAACTTTTTTTTTAATTAGGTGCTAGCGGCAATACATATGGTACTTGTCTCAATCTTCCAATGAAAGTTGAAGTAAAGCCAATAACAACTACCCTTTGGTTTTGATTATTAGTAAATAATAAATATGTAGGATCATCTAGCCCATATTTTACCATTTTGCTCATGAAAATATCGTATGTTTTTGCTGAGGTCAAGGTATACTGTATTCATGGCATTTCCCTGATCTAGTAATTCTATTGAAGAAAAAAGGTATTTTGCCAGGAGTTCCTTGTGTTCAACCTATGCTTGTTCTTATTAACTTTGCATTCCTATCTAAATGTTCATAAACTTGATGCTTAATAATCTGCTGAAGGACCCTGTCCCATGCAGCTGTCAAACTGATAGGTCTGTAATTTCCTGCATTGTCCTTCTTTCTCTTTTTTTTTGAATACAGGGGCAACATTTATATTCCTCCATTCTTCTGAAACCTCACCAGTTCATCAGTAGTTGTCAAAGAATATAGTAAGCAATATTATACTTCACTACTCTGGATTGTACTCAGTTTATATTTCAAAAGCCAAATTATGTCATTGTTTAGATTACAATTAACATAGCAGGTAGTACTTATTATACATATTTTATCAAGAACAAGTTAAGTGTGGTAGAATGTAGAGGGATGTGGAAATAACCTAGATATAGGTATGCAGATATGTGCTATGGGAGGAGGATAAAATAAAACTTAGTCCTGGAAAGGGACAGTGTGGGAAAGAAATTCAAAATAATGTCACTTGATTCTGTTGCTATAAGTGGAAAGGCAGGCTTTCGTAATTAAGTTGTTATGTTCTACAACAATAAAGCAGTATTCCTCTGATCCATGTTTCTGTGATTTATTCTACTTTGAAGGGCAGATATTGAGCTGATGTGAATCATAATCATGTCTTATTATCCCAAACTTTTTTCACCTGGTTGAGGGCTAATATCAGCATTTACATTCCCATTGAAGTTAATATTTATAGTGGAGGGAAGAAAGCCATATAAGGCCACAAATGTTGCAACATCAATTTTCCCAAGAGAACTTAAATGTCTGAATCTAAAATGTGTGTCAATTCCCAGCATGCCCACAATTTTTGTTTACACGTGCCTCAGCTTACAACCATTCATTTAGTGATCATTTGAAATTACAATGGCACTGAAAAAAGTGACAGGACCATTTTTCACACTTACAACCGTTGCAGCATCCCCATGTAACCAAAATTGGGATGCTGTAAAATACCTCATATTTATAACGGTTGCTATTTCATGTAATCACCTTCTGACAATCAAAGTAAACATGGACACCAGATTCATTTAACAACCATATTGCTAACTTAAGAACTGCAGTGATTCATTTAACAACTGTGGCAAGAAAGGTTATAAATGGGGCAAAACTTAACTATTGTCACACATAGCAATAGAAATTTTGGGGTATCTCAACAAAACAAAAAAACAGAATGACCAAAGATGAGCCATAAAACAGTGGGAACAGAAGCAATTTCCTATTTCCTGATGGCTTCCCCACTGACTTTTCTTGAGGGAGCATTGGAAAATAATTTATTTCCTTTCCTTTCTCTTCCCTTTCTAGCAGACAGGTAAGTGGCGGCTACTGGATGGGGGAGGGAGCCCAGGATTGAGAGACTGGCTGGTAAAATGTCATGGAACACTGTAAATGAAGATAATGTGATCAGTTCAGCAGTGTAGCAGCAGCCAGTAACACCGAAGCAGCCACAACTTTTCCAAATTTCTTTCCATCTGGAGTTATGGTCCTGGATTTTGGACATATTTTATAATCCCATTTGAGGTACTGCAGTTCAAAAAATGTTGCCCTATGATGCTTGCTTTGGCCAATTAAATATCACACACACATATGTATACATAGTAGCTATAGAGTTGGTGTGAGTGAGCAAGTGGCTATATAAATTTTCTAAAGAAATAAATAAAATATATACACAAACACCCACATACACCCACAAAGGCAGTGCACAACTCAATTGATGTCATGCATGAGATGCACGTATCTCTCCCTGGCCTTATGTGACATCGTTAAGCGTACAGAAGGCGATATTATGGCGGGCGGGGGAAGCTGTTTCTCGAAAACGAAGAGGAGGAAGATGGACTTAGCATAAAAGGAAGGATTTTGTAAAAAGCCTGTTTCCTGGGAACTTGAATACATTAGTAGTACTATTATGCCAAGTACTCTAACAGATAAAATACTCCAAAGGCAAAGATCCAACATCAAATTCCATTCCATTTTAACAACTGAATCACAATTTCTCACAGGCAAGCACCATTCTTAGAACTTCACTGTCTTCTTCCTTCCAAATAGCAGGTATTATTTTATAAAATTTACCAGTGAAACAA
The DNA here is from genome assembly GCA_032468155.1 of Oxyrhabdium leporinum. Lineage (NCBI taxonomy): Eukaryota > Metazoa > Chordata > Lepidosauria > Squamata > Cyclocoridae > Oxyrhabdium > Oxyrhabdium leporinum. Next base: position 27,291 of record JANHFL010008497.1, read on the forward strand.
AATAAGTTACCATTCTTCTTCTTACACACAATGTTCTACAACATCAAGTTGACAATAATGCTTGTTTCATTTCCAGCTCTTTCCCAATAGTTAGCATCCATTCGCTGCATGGAGAAGTGAGACAAACACTGATTTATTTTGCTGCAAAGCATTTAGTCATTTGTAACAGTGAGGATATTGTTAAGCTGTAATACAAAACAGCTAATTAGATGCAGACATTGTATGTATGTAGTAACTGAAGCCCTACTTACATATACTTATACACACATTCATTCTCCCAACTAAATTTCAACAACAAGCTCCACCCATATTTAATTATTAATAAAGCCATTATATAACTCTCTCCATTGGGGCAAACCAAAAGATGTACAGCACAATTAAACACATCTTAGCAGTTTCCCTTTCTCCAATTCCCAAAAAGTTAAATGTTTAATAGCTTCCATCCCTTCCTCTTATATGTACCTGTTTACATATGATCTACTAGATTTATTTATTACTTTTATCACCATAATTACATCAGAAGTCAAAAATTCCCTAGCTATGCAGAGCTTAAAGATAGCTTACTTATTCCTCTGATCCAGAGGTAGCTGGCTCAGGAATTCTGGGAGTTGAAGTCCACAGGTTGTAAAGGGGCCACACACCTGCTATTATCAATATGAAAAACAGCTAGTGCTGGAGTTCTACTACTTAATCTAATTTAAAAGCCAACAACAGTAAACAAATCACCTTAAAATACTGGCAGTAATCTTTTGAATTATACTGAGTGTGCCTTCAAACCAAATGAAGATTTGGGGCCATTTATAAGAGTTTAAGGCAGAGGAATAGAAGATTTTGTCAAACACAGGTCTTCAGCTCTTATCCCTATCATTAAAACCTTAACAAAACAAAAAACACAAGCAGATAAGAAGTCCCCACCCCTTTTGGCAATGTATCTATGCTGTTGGATGGCCATGTTTTTGGAAGGCCAGGATGCTAGTTGTGGTCTTTCAAATTTTGATCAACTGTGCTGCAAATCTTCAGAAGAAAATCTGACACTCTAAATGCTATGATACTGGCCAGACATATATTACAGTACAGTAATTTTTGTTCTTTTAGTTCAAAAAAATACTTCTGAATGTTCAGAATTATTTATTTATTTATTTATTTTTCACATTTATATACCGCCCCATTCCGAAGACTCGGGGTGGTTTACAGCAATTAGCTGCTAGTTCCAGGGTTTTTCAAAATGACACGTTTGCTGTTAGTCAAAATTCAATCTGTGTATTAGGATGAACTCTTATTTTGCTAATAGGACTTAGTATAAACAATAAACAAAAATATGTAGAAGCAAACCAGAAGTATTCTCCATAGTTAACTATCACAGTAAATAACCAATCAGAGTGGAAAAATATAACCAATAGTTTAGTTATTTAGTTTTTAAGCTTTGCTCTATGTCATTTTAATCCCAGCAGTTCACAACACATAATTAAAACAATAGAAGTTTAAAAACTCTTAAATATTTAAAGATCAATTAAAATTTAATAACACAAAACGAATGCACCACAGCTGATAGTATCTAACACAAGCAGGTGAATCCAACTGCTGTTAGGCTGAAAGTTACATAAAACCATTAGTACTTTTTCAAAAGTTAGCAGGGTAATTGGCAATTTAATGTCTGACAGAAGACTGTTCCAAAGAGTAAATACCATCACCAAAATGTTTGTCTCCAAACTTCCAAAAGCAATCTCATGAAGGTAAGCAGCCATAGCCTCTGCTCCCCAATCAAGTTAACAATCCATCCATTATATTTAAGAACTGCCCATTCCTCTGGAGGGACTCTGTGTACAATATTGAATTTAATACTTTATTTGGCCAAGTCTGATTAGACACCCAGGGAATTTGTCTCTGGTGCAGAATCTCTCAGTGTACACGCAAAGCAACAGAATCATAATCATAATACCAATAAGTGGGGGGAGTACAAAAGATAATAAAGATAATAATACCACAGCCATACTACATGGGTAAATACACAGACATTAAGACAGCAGTCACAACACTGTGGGAATTAAGTGTTCAGCAGAGTGATGGCATGAGGAAAACAACAACTAAACTGTAATCTAGTTTTTGGGCCTGGAACGCTCTATATTGAGGTTCCAAACAGAGGAATTGAAATAGTTTATGTCAAGGATGTGAGGTGTCTGCAGATATTTTCTCAGCCCTCCTTCTGACCCACACAATACACACGCCTTCTATCAAAGGCAGGCTGGTTGCAATGTTCCTTCTGCAGTCTTAGCTATCCTATAGCTATTCTATAACTGATTATAATAAAAGATAAAGCATAAAAACAGTATGTAAAAATTTAAAAGTGGCAAGGAATGTTAAAAATTGTTAAAAATTGATTAAAAAACTGGGGGAGGATTTTCAGGGGGTTAGGCAGCCACATGGCTGCATGCTCCTTTGCATGCCCCAAGCACGGCAACTGAGCCACGTTTTACATCTTTACAGAAGGCCAAGGGAGTTCAGACCTGTCTCACTTCCGGGGGGAGGGGGGGAAGAGACTATTTTATAGTGCGGGGGCAAAGGCAGCCATTAGAATTCTTTGGCTGATGGGGTCCACAATGAATCTTTCCTGTCTGATTGCGTGGGATAGGCTGATGTAATGGGACAAAGACAGTTCCTTAGGTAATCTGGGACAATGCCATGTAGGGCTTTATAGGTCATAAGCAACACCTTGAATTGGACCTGGAAGCAGACCAGCACCCAATGCAGCTTGCATAGCAGAAGTGTTACATGTGCCATTCTTTGGGTGCCAAGATTGCCTGTACAGCCTCATTTGGTACCAGCTGAAGCTTCTGGATACTCTTCAAGGGTAGGTCCATGTAGAGTGCATTGCAGTAGTCCAAACGGGAAATGACTCAGTCACTCATACTCTCCTCATCTCCCATTTGGACTATGCAACGTGCTGTACCTGGGGCTACCCTTGAAAACTATATGCTTCACCTGGTACAAAATGTGGTTTCACAGACAGCTGTTAGATTAACTGGAATTAGGAATTTCTTTAAAACATAAACACTCCTTCACAGAAGTCAATACTGTACAATATCTGAGTTTAAAAAGACAACATTACTATGTATGCCAGCTAGTTCTAATGAAAGATGCGTAGAAGTTTTACTTCTATGATAGTGTTATTTAAAAATAAATCATAAACCTGACCCAAATTAGTTGACTAAGAGTAGAAATCAAGGACCTAATATCTACAGCAGCAACAGAATTCAGTGTATGGTAACGTAAACTATTCTTTGGAATTTGTCTACTCTTTGCATCCCCATGGAAAGTTCATCTATTGAACAATGTACATGAGAACATTAAAAATAAAATTGGATGGAGCCTAGAAATAATCTAAAACCAGCTTCATTAAAAATCTGCGTTCTAGAAGATTATTTATTCCATTTGTATAGCGCTAATTTTGCCAGGAAGTACCAGAAGTTTAAAACAATAAATCATATATTTAAATAAGCTTTGTGTCCTCCAGATGTGTTTGACTGTAACCTAGATTCCTAACTATTCACCATAGTTACAGCATATTCTGTGAGCTACAGTCCAATACATCTGGAAGGCACTAAGTTTGGAAAGATGCAATCTCCTATTCTCAACACTAAAAAATTGCATGAAAGAATTTAGCTTAGACACATTAAAGTAGACATTTATGGAACAATGGAAGTATTTGCACCATTGCCAGTACTAAGATTCTAACCATGCCTAAATGCTAGATGTGCACAAAATCTGATTTTAGATTAATCTGAATTTCAAAGACAAGACAAAGGAGGACCGGAAAGCTTTTTAAGAATATGTTATGGTGGCTGCTGTCAGTAGTTTTGCATATTTATTTATTCATTTATTTGCTATCTTTAAGTCTCCATTTTACCTCAAGAATTTGTGGTAGTTTCAAAGATATTTTATGTGAGGTTGACTGGGATGAGAGAATGGGATCTCCAGTAAGTTTCCATGGCTGAGAATGGACTCGAACCCAGAATATGCTAGTCCTAGTCCAACAGCTTAACCATGATATAAATGGATAATAAAAATATGCTAACCAATGACTGCATCAGTAATCCATCATAAAAGGAATGAAGCTATGGAAAATCAACTATCAACCAGGCTTGTGCAGAATTTTTTGGAAGATATCCCCTAGGCTACCCAGTATCATGCTATGTGTTATATAGCAATATAATTGTTAGGAATCTAATCCTAAAGAAAATAGAGTAACTTTCAATTCTTTCTTACTTCCCAAGGTCAGCAAGTATAACCTGATGGACCATGAAGTATGATTCTGTACTATATGAAAATTAAAACAGCAAATAGTCTGACTGGTTGTGTAACAAGATATCATGTCAGTGACACAAAACTAACATTCCAAAAGATTTAAAGATAGGGAATGGCAGCTGCTTCCCAACTGAGATGCTTCTGATTTCTTTTTCTTCCTTTGAACTAATCAATTCATGCATTCCATTTCTTCACAAGCTGCCTCTCCTTCCTTTCTCTTTCTATGGTATAACCTCTCACCTGGCATATAACTGGGTAGAAAATGCTGCTATGCATATTAAATAATCTCCCTCGCTACTCTTGTGGAATGAGGAGTGGAGGAAAAAAAATAACTGGGTCAAACACTGGCAAAGCAGTTTGCTCAGCTACCCAATGAAACCATCTAATCTGCCAGCAATGCGCTTCCAATACAAGGGATAAGAAATCAATTACAGAACTGAACAATTTCCATGACTTTTTGCATAGCAGATTAAACCACTCCCTGAAAATTTCATGAGTTTCTATTAAAACCTGCATGACAAAATGGGAGGTTGAAAAGTATATTTTTAATGAGAAAATGTTTGCCAATGCTATGTAAATATGTGTTCAAATTACTAGTTAATTATGAAACCTTTCCTTTTTGGATCAGTCAAGATTAAACAGGCCATGGAGAGGAACTTATTATACTTTATTAAGACTTAGAAAGTATATAATGATATTTTGAGATGTAATGTTTTGAGATATATTATATCATATATATACTGTAAATATTAGAAATATATGCTGTAATATTAGAAATAACCTATATTAATAAGTATAAATATAAACAAATATAAATTATATTATAATCAATACAAAATGATAATTATGTAATATTTATTATATATTCAATCATATAAAGCATAACTTGGATATTTTCAATAAAACTATTTTAAAAGCATATTCTTTCAAGATTATACCCGTATTTTTCTAAATATTTAAAATATAAAATATAGAAAACCAAACATTAAAAAGTAAAAAACATTGAAAACTACTTGAACTAGAACAGTTATTTTTGAAAATATTAATTGAGCAAGTAATTGTTTGTTTAATAACAGTGAGAACAGTGAGAACTTAGTACAAATGTCAACTATTTACTATAAACCCAAGTTTGCCACATTTTAAGAAAGCAGAAACCATTCCAGGTAAAAAAAAATAAAATAAAAGTCCCCCCCCTTCCTAATCTGATGCCAATAATCAATTTGATGTATCGTGCACTAAAATATTGCTTCTTAAATTTATATTAAATAGAAAGAACATGTGTTAGGGACTTTGAACTTCTTAAACTTTGTTCCTAAACATCTCTCTGTTTAGTTAATATAAATTACAGATATATTGAATTTTCCCCCCATGAGTAGATTACTAAAATGTTTTATAAAGTCCAAGCAATATACTATCTACAATACACAACCCAATACACAAATGATGGTATACACAATATTTTGGCATCCAGATTTATTTTCAACTTAGAACTGCTTATCACCATACATTTTTCAACACAGTGATTACATCATGTTTATTTATGTATCAAGTACAGCTGATATAGCAACAATGGTTATCTAGAAGAAAAGGATATAGCTACTGTCATCCATACTTTTGTAACTTAAAGATCAATTTCTGTAGCACATTACTCTTAAAGTCATTTAAAAGCTACTGCTAGTAGCGTTTATTGATACTGCAAAATAAATCTCATATCTACCCAGCTGTGGGAAGGCAAAGTGTTTTTAATAGTAGCAGGTAAGCTGTGGCAATTCAAGAAGATGTTTACGCAATTGCACCATACTAATATATTGATGCATGTACAATGTGCATGCAATTTCTTTTATTTTGTCCAGGATCTATTATTACTATGTGGTTGTATTTCTAGTGATGCTATTTCTTGTACACAACCATCCAAAGTAAACCTCCTTTGACTTGTGCATTCAATTTCTCTGTCCCTTCCCCTCCTCCCTCCTTTTTACAATGTACTCGAATTTTCTATTTTGTACAAAGACAATATTTTCAAGCTCGTTTTTTCTCGTCTTCATTAACCCCTCTCACAAATAATTTACTATCTTCTATTTTTTACTTGTGTAAATACTAATATTTATTAAGATATGTTAAGATATCATTGTTAATTAAGGCTTATTGAGATAGTTACGTTTATTACATTAAAAGGGTAACATATCATTGGGCCTATTTGTTTGTGGTCTTTTGTCCTTGTAAACAAACTCCCTCCTGTCTATTTTGGACAGTGCAGTACGTGTGCATATACAAAGCATAGAATACGACAGGAGTTATCCCTTTATAAAGGTTGAAGCTAGCTTGTAAGTAATTTCATCCTGTTTTGGTGAAAAGCAAACATTTCATGGACGCTTTAATAGCCTAAATTGTGCAGGAGTATAATTCAGAATAGCAGTAGGATTAACTGGAGTTGTTTTTTCCCTATTTAGAGGCACTGGGGCATCCCTGTGACCTGCTGCCCAGTATCAATAGACAGGGAACACCAGGATGAGGAGGACCTTCTGTCTCCAGCCATGGGGGGACGACGACACTTTCCAACTCCATCTGACTGCGTAGCAAACTTATCGGTTGACTCTGGGAAATGCCAAGTGAGGGTGGAGGAAGTGAGTCTGCAATCATTCCCATGGCAACGTGCCTGGAATGTCTTTGCATGTAGGTGGGGAGATGGGTTCTGCTGGGGGAGGGGGTATGGAGGAATGCAGAGGTAATACTGCTGAAGGAATGCAAGAATCATGAGCAAATCTGTTAATAGACAGCAACTCCTGTCCTGGGAAAGGAGGAAGCATGAGAAAGAGAACTCAAAATAACCCCATACCTGACGGACAGACGACAATCAAGACTTTCAAGATTCTGTTGTTAATGCTTGCAGCAACAGAGTTCAAGCCAGTGTCTCTTTCTTGACCTGGCCGACCTCGAAGGGTTCACAAAACTCTTTGGAACTTGATTTCTCTTGGTAGACTATTGTTCCTTTTATATAATTTAACATGATGCCCTCGGGATCGCATGTATCTCCCGAACAGCTTTGCTTCATCTCTGAAGTTGCTGCCCAGTGAATATTAAGTGTGTTTGTTTTCTCCAATGAGGGGTTTTTGGGTTAAAAATTGCAAGTAAATATCAAAAACCGGCAAAAACACTGAAAATTGTGATCACATGTCCGCAGGGTACTGCAAATGACTGTATAATGCGATGAAACAGCTAAATAGATAACGAGAGAGGAAGATACAAAGGCATTACTTGTTGACTATAGAAGGTTCCTTGGATATATAGATAATGCCAGAATATGGGACGTATTATAGTTAAGGGATACACCAGCAAGTCTAATCATTCTTCTGAAGAATCTTCTAAATCAGGGGTGTCAAACTCGATTTCATTGACGGCCACATCAGGGTTGTGTTTGACCTTGGGCATCCAGGTGAGCGTGGCCAGGGTGAGTGTGGCCAGCTTGATGTCACTCGTGTCAGGGGTGCCTGTGGTGGACCGAGCACTCTGCCAGGGAAGATGGAGCTCAGGAGGGCCATGTGTGGACCTCCCAAGCTCCATTTTCACTGGCAGAGCATTGCAGGAGGCTGTCGTGGTCAAAAATGGAACTTGGGGGCCCGCATGTGGAGCTCTATTTTCTCTGGCAGAGGCATTGCGGGTCAATCCTTCGCTGTTTGCAGGGTGGCCCCACGGGCCTGATCTAAGCACCCTGTGGGACAGATCTGGCCCCTGGGCCTTGAGTTTGACATCCCTGTTCTAAATGAACAAGAAACTAAAATAAATCTGAATTTGAAGAAACAGTGTTCAGAATACAGAAAAAAAATAAAACAAGAATGTGCAGTATTACTAAATTTGTCTAACTTGTATATGTGTTAAGGTCCTTCAAGTCAATTGTGATTCCTGGTAACGACCTGAATAGGTCCATGCATTTTTCTTGGCAATAATTTTGAAAGTAGTTTGCCTTCTCCCTAGGGCTGAGAGGAAATGTATGAGTGTATACGTGTTGCTAAATTATCCATCTTTGTTAACCATGTGTGCAATGTAACTTCATTAATTTATATATTATAGAGCCTCTTATATTACATTTCCAATGACAAAGATCCTCACTAATACATTTTCCTTTCTAACATATAATGACTAAACATTACAGGGAACATTTCTTGCAATTTCACATATAAATTTGACAGCACTTTGTGATTTCTTCCCTCAAATCTATTAGCTACATAGAATACAGGTGGAGATGGGAACCATATGCAGTAAAGTCATAAATTACAGCATTCTGATTTGATTTATATGCTGGTCCACGTCAACTTTTATCAGCCACATAAATAGAATATGTTTGGACCAAGTTCTGATTTAGCAGATTTCAAAAGTGAATTGCAATTAAATATTAGCAAAAAAATTAATACTATTAAGAAGCTATTCTTCAGTAAAGGGTCAAAAAGGAGGCACACTCCAGTAGGCATGTTTAGTAACCAATCACGGTTTCCAGGAGTTAGTAAGCCTCGGCTCTCTGTTTTCTGTTGCACTTCCTTTTGTATGTCCTGCCAAGTAAAGCTTTTTCAAGCATGGATCAAAGTGGAATCTTTCCTGTTTCAGCACTTAGACCAATCCCACTGTTTTAAATCAAGCAACTACAGCATGTTACAGTTCGTCATCTGACACCACCCGCTGTGCTGCTGTGAAAACAATGATCTCTGCTTCCTATTTCCTAGATAAAAAATCTTCAAAACCCTGTCACCAATTTAAATTTCTGGATGTCACTTGCTGTTTCATTTTTGTGGATTCCTAGTTGATAGGATAATAATTTATTTTACAGCAAAATCTTCAAACTGTAACTATAAACTACTTCACTGTTTATAGGGTAAAACTGCAAATCAGCACAAGGGAAGCAAAATAAAGTAACATGCCAAAACATAACAATCTAAATATAATAAACAGTAGAATAATGCTAATACTAATTTTTAAAAAGCTTGCCAAGCTATTCCATCTCTTTAACATGGACAATCTGAAGCTGAAAGGAAAAACGCCATGCGAAATAGAACCGTCAACACCATTAGTATATACAGCCAAAATACTGCAATGGATTTAGGATTGGGCAAATGTGCTATCCTTAGTATCAACAGAGGGGGGAGGGGGGTGAAAACTGAAGGAATCAAGATGCTCAATCGAAATAATATCAGGAGTTTGGATGAAGATGATCATCTCAAATATTTAGGCATCCTTCAAGCTGACAGGATCAAGCACACTGAAGTCAAGAAGAAGGCTGGTCCTGAGAGGGAAGATGATCTTAAAATCCAAACTCAGTGGTGGAAGTACCACCAAGGAATGAACACCTGGGTAAGAGCTGTGGTGGTGCAGTGGTTAGAATGCAGTACTGCAGGCCACTTCTGCTGATTGCCGGCTGCCTGCAATTTGGCAGTTCAAATCTCACCAGGCTCAAGGTTGACTCAGCCTTCCATCCT
>JANHFL010008499.1:0-17012 GCA_032468155.1 Oxyrhabdium leporinum
AAGAAGAAGAAGAAGAAGAAGAAGAAGAAGAAGAAGAAGAAGAAGAAGAAGAAGAAGAAGAAGAAGAAGAAGAATATCTTTTTCTGATTGGCTTCTTAACTGATTCCATCAAATTTGCCCCTTGTAAGTCTGCCACAATTATTTTCAAAGCAAAGCTCATGGTCTGTCAAAATTGCAGTCTATGATATAAAAAAATGGGTTAATGAAAACGGAGGCTATGAGTAGGAAATAAGATTAGAGGTGACATATTGTTCTCAGCCAGGAGGACTTCTCAAGGAGGGGAGGATAAAATATCCAGTTATTCTGCTTTAGTCATCTTATCGTGTCCTTATTTACTATGGAATTCAGAAATAATTGTGACCTTAGGGCTGCACCTAGCAGTATGAATTAGATGTGGATAGTTATGAATGCTTCTTTCCTGAGAAACCTGCAGCTTAGATTGTTTAGGGGAAAAAAAGGAATGTTGCAGTTAAGCAAATCCACTCCAGACATTTTCACTTTTAAGCACAATAAAACTAATCCATCAGTATTTTTAAGGAACCACTATGAGAATAGCCACTTGTGAATGACTGAGACTATGCCAAAATCTATTTTCCAATAAGCCGAGTTTCTCCCTTCCCTCTGGGGTTCTTTTATTTATTGATGAAATCAGCTTCTTTCTGAACTGTTTTATCCAGTAAATAAAACAATCTAAAAATATTTTTATTATAATTTTAATGCACTTTCCTTATTTTTTCCAGTGTGTTTTTGAACTTACTTTATTGCCAGAGAGTAAAAGGTGCCTTTTTTCTCTGTTAAACTTTGTTCTATCATTCTGCAAGATTCCTACCTCACAGTCCGCAAAAGCTTCCAGCTTGCTCTCATTTCATTAATATACACACACACACACACACACACACACACACACACACACAGACTCTTTGCGAGTAAAGTAATTAAAAATGCTGAACCCCAAACATATAACATTGTTTTAAAAAGTTATAGAATAAATTGACTTTTTTTTTCATGACATTAAGTGAAATGGGAAGGGGAAGTCCTGAAGAAATTTTTAATGCAGCATGGAAGTATCACCAGTCAGATACTTGGATCTTAATCATTTTCAATACCACCATTAGAATGGTTATGGGATATAAGTTATTGGTCAAAGCTAGAATGCTCCTTGAAATTTTTGGTTGAAATATCAAGGTACTGATTATGGGAAAATAAAACATAGAATCTTTTGAAACAGATTTTAAATGTAGATCTAATAATTTAGTACCTTTAAAGTTTTTTTTTCTTAAATATACACTAGTATAGTGAACATCACCTTTAAACCAATTTTTCTTCTAAACTAGAAAAATATGTTTAAAGCAGTAACCATTGTTACTTCAACAAGTTGTTCTTCCTGGAGTGTTGGGTTTTGTTTTGTTTTTTGCATAGTTTATTTTTTTTTAATTTACATGGTTTTAAAATTTTAACTCCTTTTCTATTTATCTTTTTTATGATCTGTAAACTGCCACAGTTAGCTTATCAGGGAGATGGGTAGCATATAAATTTAATAAACAAAAATAAAAAATTGGAAAGCTGATACCTTTAATATAATTTATGTATTGCCAAGTGAAGTCAAGTTTTCTCTCACTAATTCTGGGCCACTTAAAACATTTATTGTTGGTTTTTTTACTCCACTTGCCAAGAGATATAATGGTAGTAATGTTCAAAAAAATGAAACAAAATCTTATGCCCAATAACTTATTTTTATTAGATATGGATGTATTGGTATTATTAGCTATGTTTTTCATGGAGCTTCTAAATAGATATCTTAACATATCCTTAATACGGTACATAGCAAGTATTTATGCAGAAAATTTATGACTTCTAGAGTAGATCTACTCTAGAAGTAACATTACTTTAAGGTATGAGAAATCAGTACATATTCAAATAGATGTTCATTCTTAGTTTCTAAAAGTTGGCTTGAAAAAAATGTTCCATGTGTACAGTGTGGTTATTAAATGCTGTTGTTGTCTTTAGAAATTGTATTAAAATCTTTTAACGGGGGATCATTGGTGCTCTCTGAGCTTGGTTATTTTCTTGCAGATGTTTCATTACCAGAACTGGGTAACATCATAATGACCCCTCGCTGCAACCGGGAGCTACAAATATTCTCCTTTAAATCTGTTAGTGTCATGTTTTACAATAGCACTAAACTGTTTCAGCATTTAAATAATGTGGGTTACATTATCCTTCAATATTGTTAAGAGGTCAAAAGCAGAAAATAAACATTAAAGTATTAGGAAAGTGAAATCTGGGGTAAAAATCTTTAGATGATATGAAATACTGCTAAAGTCTAGAGAAACACATATGTATAAGAAAAAGCATAATGATCTGGCCAAGGTTTGTCTAAATATATTCAAATGATAATAAACCAAAGTTTAGACATTACATAAAAACGTCTTATTTAAAATTCATATAGTTCATTTTGCTTTAAAGCATGCCAGGCATATTTACCATCCATAAGCAAGAATAATAATATCAACAATCTAGTATGAGGAGCTTATTATTTATATTAATGCTTCCTTCTTCTGTAATTTCATGTGTAAATTGGAATATTGTTGAGTAGCTACTGAGATAATGTCTTTTTCTCATATCGGTAAAGGATTATCAGCATTGAGATTTCTTTGGAGAAATCTCAAGGCTGATAACCCATTTTTTTCCATTTTAGAACTAAAGAAAGATGTATATTTAGTCACAATAATTGTTGAAGGCTGTAAAAAGTAACAATGTTGTTCACTTAGTAGCTTTCATGTTTTCAACTTGGCAAGCACTATAGTCAAAGAGACTTTATCCATTTTCTTCTGAGCTCTATCATTACCCCTTCAGCCCTTATGACATTTTGACATGTCATCATTTCTGTGATCTGAAGTATGTATCCATTGATTTTTCAATCATTCTCTATTAAAGCCAACAAAAGAGACTTAATGATCCCATTCAATCAATCCCAGAAAAATAGCCACCAGTTTCAATCCCATTAAAAGATCCATACTTTTTTTTGTTGTTGTTTGTTTTCTCTTGCGCTCTCAGTACATTAAAATAAGATGTGTTGCTTCACCAGTGCTTTTTGATGCTTCACAATGACAATAGGGAAACTCTTAAGCTATATATCATGCTTTTAAAAAACAGGATAATACTGCATCAATCCATCAGAAAATCATGAGGAATATGACTTCTCGGTCCATGACTATTTGGTATTCTTTCCAAAGCTGCTTATCATAAAATAATATTGATACATTGAGATCTATATAGTAAAATCCCTAATAACAAAAGACTATAAAGAAATATTACAAGATCGCTAATATATTAGCAAGTTTGATTTTGCTTACCGATAAAGGATGCTTAGGTCAGACTTTCTTCATTGTTTTGAGTTCCTTTAAGCTACCACTTATTTGGCTCTGTGTTTACTTCATACTGTTCAGAAATGCAGTTTTGGAAATTCATGGTTATCTTCAAGTTCCGGTCATATTGTGTTAATAGCTGCTTTGAGAAGTAGAGATGGTTCACTTCACTAGCCTAGAAGATTAAAAAAGTGCTGGGCAAGTTCCTGGAAGAGAGGATTTCTGATGGCCATTAGTCATGATATAAGCATTTAAAGAATATTGGAATGTATGTTGCATTAAGTAAAATTATTAGTTCTATCAAACCATTATGATATTAGCAGGCAATATCTGTTCATCTTTTGAGGCAATCGTTTTTCCAACTCTTCCTGGAAATGTCAGGAAACTAGTGAAGGAGAGAAGCAATCTAGAATTAAGGAGATGTATCCTGACAGTGAAAACAATTAATTAATGGAATGGCTTGCGTCCAGAAGTTGTAGGTGCTCCATTACTGGAGGTTTTCAAGAAGAGGCTGGAGAGCCCTTTGTCTGGAATGATATAGGATCTCTGGCTTGAGAGGAGGTTAGAACACAAGATCTCTAAGGTCCCTTCCAACCTTATTATTCTGTGTTCTATGTTCTAACCAGGGCTGAATTTGACAGTTTACTAATGTGTACAGAATCACTAAAAAAATTCTTAAATATTTACAATAAAAGTGAATATTTGTAACTCAGGGTTGAACTGTGGATTCTTTGGTTCCCTCTGAGCTTGATTGTTTGCTTGCAGATTTTTCATTATCCAAGTAGGTAACATTATCAGTGCAAGCAAGAGTGGAGGTTAAATATAAATATTTGACATAGGCCTGTAAATTGGACTCAAATATCTGTAACATTAAATGGCCCATTGCCTTCTTGGACTTCATAGCTAAAGACACTTACTCTGATAATGACCAGTTTATCTTAATTGGGACAATAAAAAAACAACAACAAAATGATACTGAAAACAAATTAATGCAATAAGAAAATCTAGACTATCATTTGGCTTCATTTCTTCTTCCTATCTCCCCATTTTGCACAGTTTATCCATTCTAGTTGCATACTTGTTCACTGATGTTGCTCCTGAAGCAAATAATATTTTGTATTCACTGTAATATGTGCTCATATATGCAGCATTTGTGCATATTTCATATGATCAGTTCTGCTGAAATAATCATTAGCCCGGAGTGCAGCGATGATAATTAGAGCTGTGCAAATCCCAGCTATTTCAGCCTTGTGTGTTTGGTAACACAGTTTCTTTTACTTAACGTTTTGCCAAGTTTTGCATCCTGAGGGCTGGATTATGATTTTTGTTGCTGTCATGAAAACTGTCCCTCTAAGCTTTATTTTGATAGGGGTTTAGAGCCATAGTTCTCAAAATAAAAGTCAGTTGAACCCAGTCAGGCTGTCTTAGTTTCTCCAGGAAAACATAAATCTTTTCTCTCAGTGCCTGGACTTATACTACTTGAAACTCAGCCAAACCTTGCAAAATTATTCATGAAGGCAGCTAGCCTTCTGAGAATCATAAAAGATCCCAAGCAAAGGGAAATTCACATGTTATTGAACCATGTCTACATTTTCCCTGCACACACAAACTCACACACACAATACATACATTCTTATATCTATTTATTTTTTTTATTTTATACCATGCCTTATTATTTTTATAAATTGAAGGCAACAAACATATTTTGTTTATTTGTATCCTGCATCATTTTTACAAATAATTCTAGGTTTTGAACACATCCAACATAATTTTCTCCTCCTATTGCCCCAATACCAAAAACCCTGTGAGGTGAATTGGGCTGAGAATGTGTGATGGACCCAAAGTCACCCAGACCATTTTCATCGCTAAGACAGAAGTAGACACCTCCCACTCTCCCACTTTCTAGCCTGGTGCCTCAAGCACTAGTCCAAACTGGCTCTTAATATCAAAAAGCTCTTCCTCCTCTATTCCCCCACAACAAAACCCTATATAGTGTGTTGGGGTTGGGCTTAGACAGAGCGTTGCTGGCCCATAGAAACTTAAAGATTATGTTGCAGGATACACCATTTTCTCAAATACACCAAATACCATCTAACTGGGCATCCACCTGGTGTTGATTGGCTCATCTTGGATTAATGAATGTCCACCTGCATCAAGCTTTACTGTTGTCAGTCACTTACCTTTCTGTCCCTATGGAATATATATGTGAAGAAAACATAATCCAATCTTTTCTCAGTCTATCTAACATTTTCCTAGACATTTCAATGTTCCTCAATACTGGGCACCGGATATTGGGTACTCTACAATTGGAGCTGGTTACCTGTCATGTATTAGAGGCGAACTTTAGCTGCTTTTTTTAGCATCATGTTCCAATGGTGACATATACCCTGAAAAGGGGGAAGAAGTGAGGATCTATAGGCAGGAGTAGGACAAGTGGTTGAGAAACCAAACAAGGAGACAATGGCAGTAGGAAAATTAGATTGAAGCCATAACGACAGTAGCAGGATTAGCACTGTGCTTTCTGAATCTTTGGCAAACTGGTCATTCTGACTTCTGGTGCCAACCCTGACTGTATCCTAGATACAGATTTATAGAAGCACAGTTTTATAAAATGCAAAGCTACTCTGATAAATATTAAGACATGACAGTATCTTTATCTGGTTATTTGCATTTCTTTTCTAATGATCAAAAGAGCAATTATTTTAGTTTGGAATAAGGCAAATATACTAGCGTTGAGAAGCTTTACGTTATACATTCTAACATTGCTGCAATTTTTACTTAATTTCTTCTTTCCCTTCCTGAAGCTAACATTCCCTGGCTAGGCATCTGTAAATACATTTAACTTGTGGGAAACAGTCCCCCCTCCCATCACCCCAGTGAAGAAAGCTGCAGGACACCTTTGGCATCCAAAGGCAGGATACTCAGAGATGGTGTTGCCATCAGCTGCACATACTAATGTCTTTATCTCAAAGCACTTGGGAGGAGGGCTGGGTGAAAGCTGTATCTGCCTAAGGTTAAGCAACTCTTCTGACTGATGAGCTGGTCCTATCTAAAGTAAGAACAAACGATTTCCCTGAACTAGCATGACATTAAGATGACAGCTCTTATCTGCCATGGTTAGTTAAAACATAGGAAAAGTGTCCCTGTGAGAATTCCAGGACGGACCAGATATGCTGTATTTGAATTGCTTGCAAAGGCCAAATTCAAAGAAGCTGTAATTTTGAGCTTCCTTATTCCCAGGACCAAAGAGTTACAGACATGAATCCTAACATTTTTTTAGGCAGCATTTTTCCAATATTTTTCCCACCCCTAAAAAAAAAAGGACAAGATTGAATCCATTGCAATTAAATGTTATATATTATTGTATGTTAGGAGACCAACTATAAAAATGCAAAAAGGAAAATTATTTATCTCATTCAAGCATCATATCCTTACCACGTAGTTAATGTGTATATCAAATTTGCTCCTTTAAGAAAATAGTTACACCTCAGTTCAAAGGGTTTTATTATTATTATGGTTCATTGCACAGTCAGCCAGATGTTCAGACTGGCTTTGGCAGTTTTGTCCATCTATGAAGTCCTTCCCAAGAACTTGTGATAGGCAGATGTAGAAAACAATTCCCAAATTGCAACTCTGGTTTGTTAAGAGGTTAAAAACACAAAACAAAATAGCCAATAAATATATATTAAAAAAAAAACCCTAAAGAAAAAGAACAGGAAACAACATCTAATGAAGTTAAATCATAACATGCTCACATTCCAAATCTATTTACCCTATAAGCTCATCTAACTCAAGGATCAGGAGGATTATTAGTAAAATTAAGATTTTGCTAGCAGGAACCTGAAGCATGGTTTTCATGGGACAATTGGAGATAACTGGGCCTGTGCCACAAAGAGTATCAAAAGTGATAATGATCACCTTAAATTTATCCAAAAGGCTTTAGGAATCCATTGAAGCTTGGAAAGTGGAGATGTCATATGGGCACACCATGATGCATCCGTAACAACCCACTATATCCTAGAACAATTTCTGTCTCTGGATGTTTTCAGGGACAGTCCTAAAAAGACCATATTACATTATTCCAGGTACCCTACTAGGATATGAGTGACCATGAGCAGGGCATCCCAAACCAAGAAAGGATACAGTTGGCACATAAGAAGTTATGCAAAGGCCTTTCTGACCATGGACAGTCAAAAATATCATAAGAATCTAAGAGCCCACTAGTTCCATCTGGAGAAGAATTACTTTATTTAGAACTGAAGATAGACAGTTTTTAGATGTAATGGACACTAAACTGACAACAACTCAGTTTGCTTGGGTTTAAGAAAAGTCCCACCCAGACCCCATAGCTTCTTGAAACTTTGGTTTTCCAGGCCAAAGAAGGAATAGTACCACCACTCTATCTTGTGCTTTTGGGTGCACAACTTAGTGCTAGTCCTCATTACTTGGTTACACATTTTCATAATTTTATACAAAATTAACAAACTATCCAGAGTTGGGCAACTATAATAATGAGAAATTTAGAAACCAGGTCTTGTGTAAATGAGTGAAGTGGAGTAATTTAGTACATTACATGAAGGCAACGTGATAACATTAAGAGTTACCATCAATGGGGAAAAATGATCTTAGGAAACGGTAGCTTTACAGTTACATATAAGTATTTATACAGAATCTGAAGAATCCATCTATCTGGAAAGCTCTAGGCATAAAATTTGCACTGAGGAAATGATTAGACCACATTATTTTCAAGGTCCCTTCCAGATTGTCCCTGACTGTATTGCATGATGTCGATAAATGTCAAATGTCAAGCTGAATTTGATGTTCAGTATAATACCAGTTTACAAAAAACAGGTAGTATTTACTAGACCGCTGTCAGACCTGTAACATGATAGATCAGTCAGTCAGTCAGTCAGTCAGTCAGACAGACAGACAGACAGACAGACAAGAATCTTGCAAGTTTGATTGTGCTGTATCTCTTTCTTTGGAGAAGATTATTGAAGTAGGGAGGTGTCTGTCTAAGTCACTCCTGACCTTGTTCTGAACTTTAAAAAGTTTCAGGCACTTTTGCCTAGGCAATCGTACTGCACGAAAGTAAGTTTCCTTTCTCTCTAGACCTATATGCCTAAATGAAAAATATGTCCACCGTTATCAGATAACTGCTACAATGGAAACAAAAAATAATGTCTTGATTATGATTTAGAGTAGAATCCAATGCATGTTTACTAGTGGGGAACAAATTTAGCTGAACTCTCACTGCAGCCATTATATAAAGTTTTATAAAGTTTTATCTATGATGTTTTTCATGCACTGGGATACCAAACACCTGACTCCATTTAATGGTTTTGTTTATCTGTGCAAAGGAAAAAGTCAAGAAAGGGATTTAACACCTGAAGAAATACTATTAGGAGTGAAATATTTGTGAGACACCTGCCAAAAAATATGGAACATTGTCTCATAGGAGATTCCCTTAACAGTTGCAGATATCTGGTATCATGGAAGTTAGGGTTTTGGAAATATCAAACTATATTCAATATATTATATTCGTTTCATAAAGTATATATGTTGATAGTCATAGAAAATGTAGCTTGATAAAAACTATCATCTTCAGGTGTTACAAGACCGGCTTTTGTTGCAACAAAGAAATAGACAACTCTTCTGAAAACATTCATATGTCAACATATTCAAAATCTTTCTCCATTGTGCCTTTTCATTTCACCTGTCTCTAACTCTGTCTCTCTATGTGTGTTCAGGTAGAATGAATTGGATAAATGGATAAGTGGCTACATAGATTATCAAGACACACATTCTCATAATACAATTTTAAAAACTTTTTAAAGTTTTTACATTTACCTTGAAACAGTTCACATATTTAAATTTAAAGGGTTACCTATGTTAGTTTTTAAGCATCAGAATTAATAATGTCTTGAAAAAACTAGGAAGTTCCTATGTATTGAGTGTTCATTCCTTCCAAAAGAAATAAAATTGTTAAAATATTACTTTTAAGACTTTCTCTGTGTTTGTTCTATCATCTATCTATCTATCTATCTATCTATCTATCTATCTATCTATCTATCTATCTATCTATCTATCTATCTATCATCTATCTTTAAATTCTTATTTAATTTGTAACATGTGGATATATTTAATAATTAGCATTTACTCTAGCACTTATATTTGACCACTGGTAAATCTGTGTTAAAGTTTTTTTTTGTTTTTTGGAACAGACATGATTACTATTAGTATCATTTTGGGAGACAGCATTTGAGCCCCAATTTCAGAGATTGGAAGTTTCCATGGGCGGAAAAGGGAAAAAGAATTCTCAAGGATTTTTATCTTTGCTGTGCCATCTATCTTTGAATGTTTGGGATCCTCTGAACAGAAGGTAAAGTGGCTTTATAGGCAGTGGGGAAAGAGATGAAATGGTTAAAAATAAATCAGCTGGTTTTATCCTCCAGCAGGTTTTCCGATGCTCCTCAATAATTGAATGAGCTAAGGACGAAATGTGCCAAAGTTGTCTGTCTCTCTTCCGCCACCTCACCTCATAATTATTAGATATTAAATAATATGCAGCTTACTAGAGGGCCAAATGCTTACCATTTGAAAACAGTCAAACACTCATAGATTTTGCCTTGTTTTTAGTTCAAGTCAATTGCATAAAAAGCCTACCTCCTTTGCCGAGGCCCAACAATTTTGTTTTGTGCAATTTGTGCTTCGACAGAGAAACCATCTCCGGAATACAGAAAGATATATCTTGTGGTTAAACTTTCCTCAGTGCGCCAAGCCTGCACTTTACTTCTGCCTAATATCCTCTAAGCCTTTTTATCTAATAGCTTCCCCGAAGGAAACAACTGGTTTCAAATAGTGCCACAAGTTTGACTGTATTTTTTTTAAATTAAAAAAAAATACATTTTGATTTTTCCCTGGTCTGTTGCCTATTTTAGCCAAACGCATTAGAATTCAAGGCACTCTGGAGTCATCACTGAAGTATCTGAGCAAATTGTGTGAGAGAAAGACAGCTCCCTTACCTGAACTGCAATGCCCTTCATCAACATCCTAAAAAAAGAAAAATAAGTTGGGTTTTGTCTCTTTGCTAATTTTCTTTTCTCTCTCCTGCATGCTGATTCTCTCTTGGTCTTCTGACCATGCTGAATTCTAGTGACTGAAACCTCTTACAAAAACAGTCAAAAGAAACAACTCTCTCTTGGGTGGCAGAATGTCAGTTAATAAATATCATCAGCATTGGGGTTATGCTAGCATCCCTGACAACCTTAGGTTGACACTGGGGACACGATTGCCCAAGAATGTTATTTTCCTCTAGGTAACTGAACACATCTTATCCACAGCTGGCCTGTGTGAGCCACAAGGCAAACTGTATATTACATATTTATGCAGCTTCCTTTCATGCTTGTTCTGCTTGCTGAAGTCACGCTGAACATGGAGACTATTCCACTCTTCATCTCCTGCAGCTGCAATTAAAATCGATCATGAAGAGAAGGGCTAGGGACTGGTTGCCTCTCCTAGGAAATACCAGCCTCGACATACCTATATTCAAAATGAGACAGGGCAACTGTGTATTTTTATTAATTTAGGTGAATTGTAACAGGTTTCAGGCAAGTATATCTGGCTTTTGTCTGACAGAGCCAAGACAGAAATAAGGATCCATCCGGCTGATTCATTTGATTTAAAACATTTATTTAAACACGCACACATATACAAATCCTCTCTCTTTTTTAATTTAGCCATTATAAAACATACACAGGAAATGTGCTATCTTTTTTTAAAGCAAAAGCAAGTGTGTAACAGTTGGGAAAATCATGCTAAAAAAAAAATGTTGTGTAGCCGTAAATTAGAAAGAGCCAGGATCAAGTTTCTAAAAAGGTAAAGATTTCTCTGTCAGATGTATCCAACTCTAGGGCACAGTGCTCATCTCTGTTTCTTGTTCAAAGACAATTTCCATGATTATGTAGCCAGCATCACTATATACCAAAGGCGCACAGAATGCTGTTACCTTTCCACCAAAGTGGTACCTATTTATCTACTCGCATTTGCATGCTTTCAAACTGCTAGGTTGGCAGGAGCTGAGGCAAGTAAGGAGAGCTCACCCCTTGCACAGAGCCCGGGTTCTCAGCTCTCTGGCTGACAAGCTCAGTGTCTTTAAGCACTGAGGCATCGTGCCCTACCTCAAGTTTCTACACAAGCCAAAAATCAGAGGAAAAGAGGTGAGTACTTTCAGAGGAATTTTAAAACTTTCCATCAACCTTTTCTGTAATTCCAAATTCCATGATTCCCATTGTCCCAACAGTGCTTTTTCAAGAGGCAACTGGACTTTCAGAGCTGAAAAAGCTTCTTGGATGAGGTGAAACATCTTCAAAGAAAAAACAGAAAATCCAGTTGACTTTTGAAAAAGAAATTTTGGAACAACCATGACCTGGATGACTGAGAATTTCCAATGACTCCCATTGCTTTTTTTTTTTTTGGTTAACATGAGAGTCCAAATGTTTTCTTCCAATGAGATTTAGCTCGACTGTACTCAGAGTTGAAGATTTCCTATTTGACTACCATATATCCATAATAATTGTTATTTCCCACACTTAATAAAGCTATCCTTTCTGCATGTATGTGTATGTATGTGTATATACACACACACACATACACACACTCTCCTATGAGGATACTTCTCTATCAAAAAAAGTTAAAGCCCTGTGTGTTTGTGTGAGAATTCTAATGTAACATTTTTTTAAAAAAACAAAAAACTTTTTTTTTCTTAAAAAAGATAAAGGATGTAATCTTTCCTTTGCTCTCCTCTCCTCTCCTCCCCTTTCTTTTCTGTTCAGACTCCTGCATGATTTAGAAAATAGTGCTGCTACCCCACTTCAGAAAAAGGTTAAACTATGGGCATATGACAGAGGGAACAAACTATACACATTTCAATAATGCAGATATGTCCTGAGATTAGTTTTACCTGTCCACCTCACTGCATTGGAAAGAAAGATAAATGGCTTTCCAAAAACAAGTTTTGATTTATCAAAAATCAAAAGTGACAGGAAAAACTACACAATTGTCCTCATTATATAATCCAGGGATGCTACGGAAACACAAAGTCAAAATGAGACATAATGGTTTCTCTTCTTGAAATCAGAATTTCTATCAAAGCAACAGGCTTTCATTATACTGATGATGGGGAAGTCACTGCTGTAGATATTTCTGTGTGTCATTTACTTGCCTAACAAAATATACCCTGTGTAGAGCATCTGGCTATCAATGAGCTTTTTGCTCTTTATGCACTTTTCCAGCTGGCCTGGCTAAACAACTCCAAGGTTGAAGCAACTAGTCCAAGGTGACTCTGGCGTTGTAGCATACATTACACTACTTAGGCCCTACAATCACCTTAAAATACGTCAGTACATCATATAAATCTCCTCATGCAGATAAGTCTCTGAAACAATTTCTTTAGTTTTGAACAAAGCAATCAAATACTGTGTAGTCTGGGGAAAAAATGTCACAAATGTGGAGCTGCATTTGATATGCAGGTGGGCATACATATTTCCATACGAATTATACCATAAATCAGAATCACTTAAATACTAATTAAGTTGTCTCTTCAAGGTTATTTTATTACTCTGTGCTTGCCTTTTTCTTTCCCTTTTGCACCAGAGCAAAATCTTATCTGATCTGTCAGATTCAAAAATTAAACCATAAGGGATACCTATTAGCACAACACTGCTGGCAGATTTATCTCAACAAAGCTACAATGAAATTTAAAAAGTGTGTCTAGGCCATTGACTCTAGGATGCTTGATCAATGCCCTCTGGTGGCTACTGCGGTATGAATAATGGGAGTTATGTATAATTTAGAAGTATATAAGTATAAATCTCTCTCAGTTTCTATCTATATAACTTTTACAGTATAATCCAACTTCATTAAACTCAATACAACTTTTCCCCAGCCTTCCATTGGGAACTTGACCGAACCTCCAAAATGTATGTTTGTACATAAAACATTTGTAAACCTTCCCTTTTGCTTTTAAAAGAATATTTCATGCTTCGTAGGGTTATTGTGATGAAATGTCATTACCATGGAAGCCATGATATCAAACTAGCTCCAGGTTTCATTTTTCATTTTTAAAAAATCACTTAAAAAAACCCCAAAACCTAATAAACCACAAGTCCATGGATTCAATTCAGATCAAAATACTTTCCATCCCTACTTCATGATGTTCCAACACTTTCTTTCTTGTCTATAGCAAGCTTCTATACTTTCTTTGGAATTAATTCCATCTGGGCTTAAATAGAGAAAATAGAGAATCAATAGAGTCTCAAGAATGTACAGCAAAGGTACTACAGCTACTAAGAAATGGTGTGTCTGCGTTCCATCTAAGTTCCAATAAATCACTTAGCACTCAGATAAGAATTCATCCAAGTAGGAGTTTATTAAAGAAACCATGTTGGCACATCTGGGAAAAACCTGAATCTGAAGGCTCAGGTTTTTCCATACCCAAAAGAGAGTCAAAGATCCACCTCTTCTCCACCATCATAAATCACATTCCCCAATCCTCTTCTATACCCATCATCCTTCTTTCCGTCTTGTCACTGCTCTTCCAGGTGCTGGTCAGGATGGCCTTGAGTCATTAAGAAAAAATGTTGTTTTGTCTATGACCCCTTCTAAGCGTATGAGAAAGAACCCCCTCCCTAATTCCCATGTGCTAATTTGTGGCAGCCTGCAGAGGCCTTGCATTTATGGCTTCCAAGGCTGACAATTAGCACATGGGAAATAGGGAGGGGGTTCTTTCTCATACGCTTAGAAGGGTTAGTAGTCAAAACAAAATTATTTTCAAGGCTATCCTGACTAGCACTTGGAGGAGGAGTGACGAGAAGAGGCAGGAAGTTGGCTTCGGAAGAGGATTGGGAAATGTGACCTTTGATGATGGGTTGTAGGTGAATGTTTGATTTCTTTTGGCTGTGGAAAAACCTGGGCCTTCAGATTCAGGTTTTTCCCAGACGTGCCAACATGGTTTATTTAATAAATTCTTACTTGGATCTAACTGTATCTGAGTGCTGAATGAGTTATTGGAACTTGGATGGAACGCTGACATAAAGTTTAATTTGTGTGGTATTGTTTAATGGACTGCTAAATTGGCCACGCCCACCCAGTCACACCCCCACCTAGCCGCTCCAGCCCCCCAACAGTCTGAGGGACTGTGAATTGGCCCCCCTGTCTAAAATGTTTGAGGACCCCTGATCTATGTGATGCTAGGTAGCCAGGTCCTTTTGTAAAAGGGGAGAAAACCCTATTGCCAAATAACTTATAACCACTGCTTGCTACAAAGAAGAGTGGGTTTATCCTTCCCAAAATTGCATAACAATTACTTTGACCTGTGATTTTTGACTATTACATGGCTGGTTTTAGTCTGAATGTTTTACTAAACGAAAGCAAAACCATCTCTTGGGAATTAAACTTGAAGTTTAATTAATTAATGATTCATTAAAATCCCCTCCATTTGCATAGGTTACATTGTCCAATTAGATGACCAGGTGTTTAGATTTAGATTTAGATTAACAGAGTTGGAAGGGACCTTATAGGTCATCTAGTCCAACCCGCCGCCGAAGCAGGAAACCCTACACCATTTCTGACAGATGGCAGTCCAATCTCATCTTGAAAGTCTGAAGTGATGAAGCTCGCACAACTTCCGAAGGCAACTTCTGTTCCACTGGTTGATTGTTCTCACCGTCAGAAAATGTCTGGAAACTTATTTCCAGGTTGAATCTCTCCTTGTTCAGATTCCATCCATTATTCCTTGTCTGGCCTTCAGGTGCTTTAGAAAATAGCTTGACCCCTTCCTCTCTGTGGCAGGCCCTCAAATGTTGGAAGACTGCTCTCCTGTCTCCCCTGGTCCTTCTCTTCATTAGATTTGCCAAGCCCAGTTCCTGCAACCGTTCTTCCTATGTTTTAGTCTCCAGTCCCCTAATCATCCTCGTTGCTCTACTCTGCACTTTTTCTAGAGCCTCAACATCTTTCTTTGATACTTGACACAGTCCAGAAGAGTAGAAAAAGGCGCAAGCACCTCTCCACGAGCAATAAGCACCCAGATTCCAAGGTTAACCTCAGACCAACAATCAAGTAAACAATATGCAAGTCAAGAGACTGCCAAAGAGCCATCAGTAAAGAGCCCAAACCAAAGAATCTCTTAAGACCACCTCCACCCACACAGAGAGACTATAAACTGACAGCAAACAGCACTGATGATGTTACCTAGTTGGGTAATGAAACGTCTGCAAGGAAACAAGCCAGCTCAGAGAGCCCCAAGGACCCCCAACCTGTTCTTTTTCTAAATAAATATTTACTTGTTTAGTAAATAGTCCCTAAATTTATTCATTTGTTCAGATTTGTATAGCCGCCAACTCACATAAAGGGGAGTGGGTGGCATACACCACTTAATAAAAATAATTCATTCAAAAAGAATAAAATTACTGGGTGGAAGACCCACCAGGAAGTCACTTTAGAGGGTGGGATGGCAGTTTGAGTTTCATTTTCTGTTCAGGCCTCCCAGAATGATTCAAGCACACGTGTGCTGACTTAGGTTTCATTTCTCAGCAGAGGTTTCTGAGAGGAGGAAGTCCAACCCAGGTGAAATGTAGTAGGAACTCCCCCTCCCCCGGCACTGATTAAAATATTCTTTATTCTTCTTATTAAAAAATACCAGGAACTTCCTTCCTTGCCAGGGCATCTACATTTTCTGAGAATCCTTATCTAAGGAGAAGCTCCCTTATCTCACTTCCTACATCAGCTGCTTTCAAGGCCTGTGAATAATAGAGTGTAAGAAGGCCAACTAATTTTAAAGATGACGAAAGGAGACATGGAGCCTGAGCCATAATAAAAGTGTACAGGTAGTTCCTGACTTACAACAGTTCATTTAATGACCGTTCAAAGTTACAACGGCACTGAAAAAAGTGTTTTATGACCCTTTTTCACAGTTATGACCATTGCAGCATCTCTGTGGTCACGTGATTTACATTCGGATGCTGGACAACTGGTTCATATTTATGATGGATGCAGTGTGAGCAAAACTCAGATGCTTGGCAACTGTTTCATACTTATGACCCAGGGGGGTCATGTGATCATTTTTGGCAGCCTTCTGACGAGCCAAGTCAATGGGGAAGCCAGAATTCACTTAACCACCGGGTTACTCGTTTAAGAACTGCAGTGATTCACTTAACAACGGTGGCAAGAAAAGTCGTAAAACTCACTTAACAAATGTTTTACTTAGCAACATAAATTCTGGGCTCAATTGTGGTCGTAAGTCAAGGGTGTCGAACTCACCGTGGCACGTTGCTGTCGCGTGACATATTGTGATGTTTTTTCCGTTCGCGGAGCTGGGGTGGGCGTGGCCTGTGCGTGACATATCCGGCCCACGGACCGCCAGTTTGACACCCCTGCTCTAAATGCTCAAATAAAGCATTCTACTCCTGTATTATATAATTATACTCCCAAGAGTTCCCAGGCCTGGAGAAAATGAGGCCCCGCTGGAGTTATGAATGAAGGCAAAGTACTGTAGAAAGTTAGCACCTACCCCTCTCCTAGAAGAATGAAATATTCTAGGAAATATTAAAAAGGCAGAATATTATACCTCCCTGGATGAGAAAAGGA
>JANHFL010008499.1:19303-43211 GCA_032468155.1 Oxyrhabdium leporinum
AAGAGAAGAGAAGAGAAGAGAAGAGAAGAGAAGAGAAGAGAAGAGAAGAGAAGAGAAGAGAAGAGAAGAGAAGGAGAGACCTGCTTGAGCAGGAAATCCTATACCATTGTGGACATCTACAATCTACTCTGTGAACTATTAGGGAGGGGCTATCTTCACCTTTTTCTCTCTCATAAATAATATCTGACTGAATTTCCTTTTACTCCTCTGAAATTCACCTTTCCCTCCCTGGGACTTCATTTCCTTACTATATTCCATCATATCTAGCTATTAGTACTGATGGAGTCTCCAAGTCCTTATACAGGCCATTCCCTAGCCCTCTCCAATTATGAGGGTTTGTTAAACAAATTCTCCCCTTCCCTAGACAAATTCAGTGACCTTTAGAGGTCATGCAAAACAGTAACTGAAGCCATTATCCCCAGAATATGTGAGGAAGTAGAAAGGATAATAAAAAGTACAGTTATGAGCAGATCGTCCCTCACATTCAGCTGATCATAGGGGAAAAAGACTTTTTTCAAAGTTTTGTTGTGAAACTGAAGGAGCAAAGTGGATATCTTGACAGATCAAAGGGTTAAGGCTGATACACCCATGCTCATGAATTCTTATCTCTGAAGGTATTTTAGATACTGGCAGTCTAATTGTTGGCCATGCTGGATTACAGCCAAGGGGACTTGTGTTTCCACAAAGCAGGCATGGCACTAAAATCTGAAGGCAAACATATTATCCCATTAGTTTTTACCAGGTACTTCCCTGTCCCCCTGTAACTGCCAGATATTGATTTTGGAACTTTCTATCCTTGCTTCAGTACAATACTGTGATTCCAGCCTCTTGTTTCACTGTTGTTGAAGTAAACCAAAACAGTTATTGGTAAAAGACATTTGTAAGGGGGAGGGAGGGGGGGCTTCAAGGAACATCTGTATTTTTTGGCCTGAAAGTTTACAAATATATGTATGTATGTATGTATGTATGTATGTATGTATGTATGTATGTATGTATGTATGTGTGTATGTATATGTATATGTATATGTGTGTGTGTGTGTGTGTTAGCATAATTCATGAAATTCCAATTACTTGTACAGGTTTTGCAAACAGATGCTTCTTTTTATTGCAAACAAAGTAAATTCATACGCCACAAAATCTAGAACAAGAATCAGTTAGTTCCTTTACCAGAGTTACTCTCTTTCCCATCACTCCTGCTTCCTGCTATCAGTTAATACTGTGCAGCACCAGGAGGCAGCCCAAACCTGCTCTCCCCACAGTCTCCTTTGCTGGTTTTTGTTTCTTTTTGCAGTACTACTTCTATTTAAAAAACAAAACAAAACAAAAACCACTCTGCACCATCCATAGACTAGCACAAGAGAACTTTGCCAGTTTTCACAGCTGATTATGGCCTCAACTTGGAAGAATGGGATACAATGGCTCCCTTGTTCCCACAAACATCCCCCTCTTTTCTATCCAGATCCCACTCCTATGTCAAATCCTCTGTGACCTTTTTGCAGTGACCTCATCTGGCTTCAGAACATCTGATGAAACCAAATGTCCACGTTCTGCCCCCGCCTTCAAACTCCCAAGGTTTGGCCAAATGCTGAACTCTCAACAAGCAACCAGGAGGGCACCAGATGAGGTTGAAAAGGTTTATGGAGAGAGGGTTCAAATTGGCATAGGTGACGCTGCAGTTAGGGTTGAAAGCACCATGGACAAAATGCTCTCCTGGACTCTTCACGGGAGATCTAGCTTCCAATTTACATTCCTTTCCTGCTTTTGTCTTTTCCTCCAGTATCTCTCTCTCTCTCTCTCTCTCTCTCTCTCTCTCTCTCAATTAATACTTCTACCTTACATATGAAGGAAGCTCACAGTATGTGGTATCAGGAAGTAAGATAAATAATGGCCAATAATTGCCTAATTTTCTGAACCATAATTATCATTTGCAGGATAGATCTATCTAGTTTTCCTGAAGGTTAATTGGGTTTAGATCACTGAAATATAATTTATATCTAATATATATAATTTGTATGAATCACACATTTCCTCCCCCCCAAAAAATAAGTTTGAGTGGTATATGGTTAATTAAAGGGATATTGAAACATTTGACTACAAAGTACTTTAATCTATGTTTCCACAAAGAAACTGAAAAAGAATCATCCAGATAACCTCTGGAGATATTGAAAAAAGCTAATACAAGTACAGGGAGTTAAAATGGATATAGTAGGTCAAGTATTTGAATTGTAGTCCATGTCCTACTGTGAAATGGAAGCATAATTTATTAAGTATGGGGGTTTCTGCACTATGGAAAATGATCTCCTCTAATGTTAATTCTGACACAGGGATTTTCCTTGATCCACTTTACATAGTTAGAAAAATCCATAAACTGTGCAGGAAAACAAGACTATACAGATGGCAGTGTATTAAAGCTAAGAATCCTACATAATTCTGATCATAGTACAAAAAAGAGCAATGAAATTAATTACTGGACTGGATCAACTGAAGAAGAAGCTGCAAAGTTTTCAGATTTTACAAGGATACCAAGTTTACATGCTATCATTTTAATGAATTAAAGTTGTTTTGCCAAGGTAAATGAAAGGGATTCTGAATTTATATTGGGATTTTTTTATCTTGATAAATCTGTGGACCTATTCTTTTCTTAATCTGTTGACAATCTCAGTCGTATTTCACATGATAAGAGTTGTACTAAATACAACAAAAAGAATGCAGAATAGGGGTGGCAGGTGAATTCAAAATTCAAGCTCTCTTTCTTGAACTTGTTTGAAACCTCATTCTGGATTAAGTTTAAGCCTGTAGAACAATATATTCATATCAGGTTGAATATGAGAACTGTCTAATCCAGAATGCGAATAAAGCATGTTCTTGGATAATATGATCTAAGCTGCGAATTTAAGTACAACTCTTCTTCAATCCACTTACCTGAATACATAAAGGGAAGACTCCATATACTCCCATTTTCCACATTAAGCTCTCTACAAAGGCAAATCGCCAAGTTAAATTTTAGATAATTTTAAATCATTACTGAGGCTTGGACTAGGTTCACTGATTACCAATCAGCTTTTTATGCAAGTTACATCTTCTCAAACAAACTTAGTTTTGCAAAGATCCTGAAACAACATAGATTTAAAATAAAGCATTAGTAGCAAGCCACTGCAGTTTTACCATGACCCATAAGTGTCCTTGATGTTCCTCAGAAAAAAATCCATGCATTCCATAATATTCCTTGGCAAGAGTGAAGAAACCAAGACCTAGATTGCCCACAACATTCTCCCCTTCCCTAATTTCATCTGATGTGAATGATGGAGAATTGGTGTTTTAATGAACCCTCTTTATAAAATTCCTCCCCTAGTTATAGGTAAGAAGAAAAGACAAAGTTTGTAGAGGATACATTGGAAGAATGTACCTCATTTATTTTTATTTCTGAACTGCCCATTTCCCTCAAGGAGAGACTCTGGGTGGTATACAATAAAATGTCATACTATAAATATATAGTATACATACCCCATGGCTATTTATTCCTTTAGGCTCTCCAGGTGAGGCCACAGAGCCATGTTTTAACTCCTTTTCAGAAGGCCAGGAGATTGGAAGCTTGCCACACCTCCAAGTGGGAGAATATTCCACAACAGAAAAAGATCACTTTCTAGATCCCAAAATTATTTAATTAATGGGATCCATAGCAAACCTTCCCTGTCTGATCAGGTGGGACAGGCCAATGTAATGGGACGAAGGCAATTTCTTAGGTAGCCTGGCCCATTCCAAGTAGGGCTTCATATGTCACAACCAATACCTTGAATTGGATGGGCTAGCAAACTGGCACCCAATGCAACTCACAGAGCAGAGGTGTTATATGTGACTTTTGGGGAGCACCCAATATAGCTCGTACCAGCAAACGCTTCTGGATACTTTTCAAGTATAACCCCATCTCGAATATATTGCAATAATTCTAATGGGATGACCAGGGCATGAGTAATCAAATGGCCCATCCAGAAAAGGGCGTAACTGGCACTCAACATGGAGTTGAGCAAAGGTTTTCCTAGCATAATTGCTACCTATTCTTTGAGCAGCAGCTGTGAATCTAAAAGGACCCACAGGTATAAAAGAATCTTGTTCATCTTCTTCATTTAACTGTCATAATTAATGTCTTTATGTGTTAATGCTTTACTGATTTTCCCCTAATTCACTTTACTTTTTGGTGAAAAGGGTCATGGATTGTTTTGCATAAAATGGACGACAGATTAGTCAAAACAGAAGTAGAAGTTAGAAATTAAGTGGGGAGGCACAAGTTGATAATGACTATGCAAAGCAGTTGAAATGGATATTTTGAAAAGTGGGTTAACATGAGCAAAGCACTTCTCTTTGAAGTATGAAAGCAGCCACATCCTGTGCAATATTCATGTAACTTCTCCAAAAGGAATCTGTCTGTTGGTGTGGATATGCTGATTCCTTGCTTCACTGGGACTTCAAATAAAACTAGATGCAGACACAGACACTCTCAGACAATTAGAGTCCGCTTTACAATTGCTACATGATTCTTACTATTATCCATTAGATTGTAAAACTAATACAAACTACAAAAGACAAAAAAAGAAAAAGATAAAAAGTGTAGAAAAAAACAGAATATTTTAAAAAGAAAATAATGTCCTCCTCTGTCACAGCATGCATAAATAATTTTAGCAACCTAACACGATCTCTTAAAGTACAACAAACCATCTCTTCATCCCATATTTCACATCATTCTTTATAAACATATGTTTAAAACATCACCATGCATCCTAATCAACAAAAGTTCATGAAGGGAAGCCAGAAATAACTTTGTATTTATTATAGGCTTCTAATAAACCCATTTGAATCCCTTCCTTTTATATTTATATCTCATTTTCTATTTTTTTTTTTAAAAACACCACCTTAGATCTCATCATTCAAATACAGTCTTTAAATATTCATTAAAAGTGACCAGAAATAACAACATAATTATTTTTACTTTAATAAGCTAAAATGTAATAAATAACTTCGTTTCCATATAACTCATGTCTACAGAAAAAAAGTCCTAAAGCATCATCTTCTGGTCTTAGTTAGGAAAAAAAAATGCATTAAACATTGTCAAAAATAGTTCCCTTTTTATCTTTGCTCAAATAAACTCACTTTATATTCTTTCCATTTACTTTGAACAATATTGAACTTAAGACCCTTCAAATAATATCTTGATACATGGTTTGTTTTTTTCTCTCTCTTTTGACAAGATCACTGACAACGACTCTATTCTATAGCAGATATTTAAAAAGCTATCTAAATCACTCTTCAGGTCTATTAATTTTACGTACTTTTTAGATATAAAAAACATTATCCTGATTGTAAATACAGTGTTTCATCTTGTTCTTATAGTTTGTCATTTTGAAGCCAGATTTGAATCATTTTCCTTTTTTTCTCCAGTATTTTTTTTCTCCATAGAACTCAAAAATAAATTCTCACTTATCACTTCATCCAAGTACCTCAATATTTTATTTGTTTCTAGTGCTCTCTAGTTTCCAACATTTTGTTTTTCTTCCAAATGCAAAAACATGGTTAATTTCTCACAGAAATAGCCTTTAATTTAAATCCATTTATAAGAGAGCCAGTTTGGTCTAGTGGTTAAAGTATCAGGCTAGAAATAGGGAGACTGTGAGTTTAAATCTCACCTTAGCCATGAAAGTCAGCTGGGTGACCTTGGACCATTCACTGTCTCTCATTCCAGTCCACCTCACAAGGTTGTTGCTGTGGGTAAAATAGAAAGAAGAAGGATTTTTTGCTGCCTTGAGTTTTTTTAAAAATAATAAAAAAGGGATACAAACAAATACATAAATAACTTTCTAAAAAAATAACACTTAAACTAACACTCTGCCTTCTTCTCAAAAATGAACAAAGACCTCTAACTAAAAGACAAAAACAAGAGAAATTGAAACAAAGGATAACTGAGCATCTAGAACAGCACAAAAGAATAGAATATGATAGCCTGCACTGAAACAGCTAGCACAAGTATTAAAAATGCCAATATTGTAATATCAAATATAAGCATCAGTTTACTGCAAGAAGCAAACCAACCAATATACAACACAACTGCTGTTATATCCAACGACATTGGATGCAAAATTAGCAAAGAAGAAAGCCAGACCATGTGCACCACCAACATGGAAGTTCAAGTTGAGAAATAAGATCAGGAAGCTGAGATCAGATGAAATCATGCTGGAATAATTAAAAAAAAAGATGAAGATGAATAACAAGAAGACCAAAGAATACCTGATCATTAAATACCTAGTAACAACAGAGATCTAGGCAATATTGAAAATAATAGAGCAGCAACTTAAAGCTATAGCCAAGTAGATCAGCAGTTGTGAAGTTCCAAGCACACAACATGAAGAATCTCCTATTTCAGTCAAAGGAGAAATGTTTATATCAAGGCATCAATAGAGAGACTACAATGTCAACATCTGACAAAGAAGAAACAATGAAGTTCTGGGCACAATTATGGGAAAACCCAAAGAAATACAAGAAAAATGCAACCTGGCTGAAGGATGTGGATAAGATAAAAATGAAATGAAACGAAATTCAAAACATTATAATAAGAGTAGAAATAGTGAAGAAAAAGGCACAGAAAATCAAGAATTGGCCAGAACAAAGTGAAGATGAAGTCCATGCTTTTCGGTTTCATCTGACTGGTCTGCACCCACTTGTTGCTGAGCAGTTTAACAATACACTACAAGGATGTGAAATTGAACATTTGTTTATATCTTGTAAAACCTACCTGATAGTGAAAGATCCAGCAAAAGGGGCAGCATCAGGCAACTACAGGGTAATTACCTGCTTACTAACAGCTTTCAGATTGCTAATTGGTATGATAGTTAATGCAGTCCACCAGCATTGAGTTGAAAACAAGCTTTTAACAGGTGAGCAGAATGGAAGCTGCCTAAGCAGCAGAAGAACAAAAGATCATTCCCTAACTGACAAGATGATTTTGGAAAACTGCATGAGAACAAAGACCAACTTGAATGTAGCTTGGATTGATTACAAGAAGGCATTCGGCTCCCTGCCACATGTTTGGATAATCAAGTGCCTAGAAATAATAAAAGTCAGTAGAAACTTCAGAGGCATCAAACATCAGATACCTCAAGGGCATCAACAGTAAATGCTGCCATTCTTGATGAACTACTAAACTGATGTAGAATGTGAATATATTTGCTATTGTGACAAGTTGCATTTTTATATGACTAATGTTTTAGTTAGTGTTGTTGCTTTTCTTGATCAGATGAACAAGACATGTTCATATTGCCCAAATGCTACTCAGTGAAGTTTCAGATTATATGCACAGACATCAGAGCTTGATACATGTCCAAAAATTTAATCTGAAGAGTTGTCCATTGAAATGAAGAAGTACAAGGACAGAGATTGCCAAGATAAATCCCAAGTAGCTCAGCGATGTTGGGCAAATGTTTACACTCATTGGGATATGCCAATTAAAAATTAAACTGATGAAGCTTCTATTTCCATGGGCACAAAATATTTTGACTCTCCATATTTTTAACCTTACTGCATTTTTGCTTTGATTCTATGTATAGAGCACAGGTGAAGAGATCTTCTCTCCTATGTGTTTAATAGAAGTTTTGGTGTATGAATAACCATTACAGGTGGTTCTCAATTTATGACTGTTATTGAATCTGTCCATTACAATTGTAAATCATGACCATTTGAAAATGGATCATGTCACTGTATCCATTTTAAGACCTTTTTTTGTGGTGATTGTTAAGTAAATGCAGTGGTGAATGCTATAGTCATAAAGTGAAGTGTTTGCTAGGGGCATTTTCACACACACACACACACACACACAAAACCAGAAGAAAATGACAGTTTTCAGCAAAGTCATCATAACTTTTTCTTACAAATGGCCAGAAATGTAGGCTGGTTACTAAGTGCCCAACATGCAGTCACATGACAATGGAGAAAGTCCAGCATTGGAATTTTGGAACCAAATTATAACTATCCTGGGGGGATACATTGTAAATTTCACCAGTCACTAAGCAACCAGTTGAAAGTTGAAGACTACCTATACCCATTTATTCTCCTTCTAGATCAGGGCTGTCAAAGTAGTGGCCCATGGGCTGGATGCCCACGCCTGGTTTAGTGAAGGGGGGAAAGTCGTGATATGTCACATGATGCCACTGTGACAATACGAGTTTGACACATTGTGATAAGTAACTTTACCTATCATACATAGTTCTTTATCTGATAGCACAAGAAAATGGAAGGACTGCTCAAAAACAAATCATAATCTGAATCCTTGGTGTATAATTATGAAGCCGACAGAACTTCAGATACACCCTGCATTGACAACATGAAATATTTCACAAGTACATGTTATCACATCAATCGGGTTGCATTTAAAAGGGGGAAATTTGACTTTGTCATGATATAGTTCTTAAAGTAATAAATTCTTTACAATTGGAAAAGCCTGAGGTATGCCTAATTTATTCATTACAGACCCTGAAAAATAATTAAGCCTTGCTTTCTTTCCTGGTGCTTCATTACAGTCTAGCCCTTTCTCTGCAGCAGCCAAGTGACTGTATGCTTATTAAAATAAATTAACTGCAAAACTTTTAGCTCTGTCTAAAAGAAAAGCTAATCCACTTTTCTAGTAGAAGCAACATTGATTAAATAAACCTAGTTTCATGCAGAGCAGCCTAATTCTGTTAGCCACAGTTTTCAATCTTAAATCATGTTGTATCTATATTAGTTTGAGCAGGAAATAATGAGCTCTGAGTTTATAATTGCTGTTAAGCTCTTTTAGCAAGTGTTTTTACTGACAGGATGGGTGGTTTTTACAGCTCCACAGACTCAACCAAACACACCCACACTTTTGTTTCCATTCAGCTCCTTTACATATATTAATTTTATACATGGCTGGTACTAGATGTTGGCAAAGTAGAGCAGTTTCTGGGATCCATAAAGTGCTTGAGATCCAGCTGTTCGGAGACACGTCATCTATTTACAGTTTTTTTTAATTCTATTGTTTTGTGGGTTTTCATTCATAACTATATCCCATATAATTTATTGTCCATGTTAAACTGTGTTTACTGTGTCCACAGTGACTCATGGTTTTCTATAGGATAAAAATATGTGAAGTGGTTGAAGTATATGCCATATTCTATGCCATTAATCAAATCAGGTTGGTTTCATCCGCCCTTTTGAGTGATTTCTCCCCAGGACAAAGAAGTTTTGAAAGTCTCATCCACAAAAGTTGTCATGAGCACATATTTTTGCATCGTCTTCCAAATTGCCTATTAATCTTCATAGAAATTCATTAAGATCCACACAAAAAAATAGGACAGTATAATTAATTTCAGGAGTTAAGTTCAGAGTTTCTGAACTTTTGGATTAGAAGTATTGAATGAAACCAGTTGCTTTTGACTTGTGACTTTCCTCGCCACAGTTGCCATTTGCTTCTTGAATTGTATTCAGTTGCAACCAGAAGTACTCCTGTAAAACAATGTATATAAAAGATATGTGAAGGATTCCTGTGAGGGATTCCAGACTTCTTTGACCCGATGGCCTCCAAGTGGTCTTGCTGGTTTCATTGGTCTAGATGCCTTAAAAATATCAGAGTGTAGGTGCCAACA
Organism: Oxyrhabdium leporinum; assembly: GCA_032468155.1. NCBI lineage: Eukaryota > Metazoa > Chordata > Lepidosauria > Squamata > Cyclocoridae > Oxyrhabdium > Oxyrhabdium leporinum. Next base: position 28,951 of record JANHFL010008499.1, read on the forward strand.
ATTTTTATAGTACATATCTGATAGTACAAAGTGAAAGAAGGTTACTTACTGTCATAGTTTGTCCCTCTTCCCAAATCATGGATCAGGTTCAAGGCCGAAGACAATACAGTGAAATCCAAGTCCAAGTCCATGATACACCCAATGGACAGAATCTTGCCAAACTAAAGTTATCACATTTTAACCTAATAAATATAACTTAGAGAATTCTGGGGTGTGGCTACCTGGACTCTTACTCCCACTCCCATTTAGCTCAGGACTGCACCGTCTCTTAATCTGGACTTCTCTATGGGATGTACTAGCTTCTCTCACAATGATCCTCTTTCCTCCCTCTCATTGATCTTGCTGGAATTCCCCACACTCCTTCTCCCAGTGCACATTCCATTACATAATGCTTATGTAGATCAATAGATGAAGAAGGTTAGGGTGTCATAGCGTCATCAAAAAGGGACACCTATTTTTTTTTCTTTAACGAATCCTAATAGGGACAGGGTTAGCTAAAAAACATCTCTTTAACCAACAAGCTTCTCCCATACCTTGAAACCTACTTAAAGGGGATTAAAGGTCCATTCCACCATATGTCACTTAATTGGCTAGATAAAATATTGAAGTGAGGTTCCACAGAAAAAGGGCACCCTTTATTCCATGCACAAAGAGATACATACACACACCTTACTACCAAAAGGGGTAGAAAGGGGTAAAATCAGATTGGGGCAAACTCATCACTGGTCCCATCACTGCAATTACATATACATATATATATACTATACAATTACATATATACATACATCTTATCTTTTTCCCAAGAATATGACAATTGTTAATGAAATAACACTCACATTCTGCAGCAGCCGAGAGCAGCATAAAGAAAGCAATTGTATGACTGACTGAGTTATCCAATACTGTGTGTGGCTGATATGCAACACTGAATCAGCTGAGTATGATCATATCATTTATGCAAAGTGCTTATACGATACACAAAGTGAGGACTCAATATACAGTTCATGATAACATAATTTACAATTTATTAAGAAGGCACCAAATTATGTGTAGGAACCATCAGAACAACTTTTATTTCCAACACGCAGATAAGAAAGCTAAAGCGAGCAGATAATGATGACTTTTCACTGCAAGATAGATTGAGAGATTCGGATGGCTTTAATGCAACTGTGCATATAAACATATGCAACCATCAGAGTGTCCTTAAAAACTAACAGAAACCTATAATGTTGTTCAGCTGCTCAATAGGAAGAATAAATCCTGTATCCACAGTTCCCTGGAGGAAGTGGTTGGAATGATTAATATGTTCCTATAAGGGTTCCATGTGCAAAGGTTTGTCAGTTCAATCAGAAATAGTGCTGACCCCAATGTTTTCCAGGTTTGATTTTGGTTGAAAGTGGTTATTGAGGGAACAGCTTCTCCCAAAGCCATTAATCCTACCTTCCCATAGTTTTTCACACTCATTCACAATCAGTGTTTTCTCTTTTTTCAATAGCTGCGGTGGCATTTTTCCCCCTTCAGCTTCTTACTTTTGTTCATCCTCAGGTGATTCCAGGTAACCAAATATTGCACATTACAAGGTTACATATTACAGTTTGGTGAATCTAAATAAAGTAAGATCTTTACAGCGACAGTCAAGATTGTGATTAGTGTCATTTATTCACCCCATCCCCAGAATGCTTGTTTTAATTCTGGCCATTGATGGATTGGCACGTTTAATTAATTCTGGCCATTGATGGATTGACATATGTATACCTGAATGGGCATTTGTATAAGCACCTACATTCAAAGGCCAAAGATTTTTTTTAAAAATCCCACCTTCCTCTTCATTCCTCAATTAATGCAAATGCTATGATTTTATTAAGCTGTCAGGATTGTGCCCAAAATATAGCATGTATATTAAAATAGGTTAACTAGAAAAAAATGTTTTAATAATTATGTTAACATAATTATTGATGAATGTAAAGCTTTTTAGGATAAACCAGGATATTATAAATGCAGATATAATCATAATAATACATCTGCAGTCAGCCTTTGGAGTCAGAGTTCCTTAGTGGCTAAAGATCAAGGGAACTAAACGAGGAGCAAGATAGAAATATTGAGGGCTGGCATTTAGCTGGGTTTGATCTTTAGTTATACAGTATGCCAAATTCTTATTTGTTCAAAACTGGCTCATTTTCTGCTCATTTCTGAGTCGAAAACTAAAATCATTACAACATTTCTTCATATCTGACAGTTAGTACAAGAAGCAAAACAGAACAAAGCTAAGCCATGCCACAACACACAAGCTTTGGGAATCTCAACTGCTCTTCTTTCTTTCCTTCCATAGACATTTGCTTTAATCATGGCATTAAATATATTAAAATACATTCAAGGGTAGCAGCTGGTATGAGACACTGCCCCCTAGCCATGTCAATAGGGGCAGGAGATGCTTGGCTGCAAAGAATACCTATTCAGTCTATATTGTTGAGAGACCTACAAATGAAGGTGACGCTGGAAGAATTAGAAAGAAAGATTCATGAAATGTTGCATTGCGAAACAAGACTGTTTTCCCTAACAATTGAGAGAATGCCAAGTATCGCCTACAGCTCACAGCTGGTGCCATCTTTTCTTAAGCCAAGGCATCAAATGAAGCACACTTAATGATTCCCTTTTCACAGCATACTTTCTTCTTTCAGTGACCATTATCTTCCTTTTTTTTTGTTTGAGTTGATGTGTTCCTGTTGTTGTTGTTGTTGTTGCAACATTGCCCAGGCTATAACAATGGCATGATGGTCATGGCCTTGATTGAGACGGAGGAAAAAAATATTTGGTCATTTCTGCAATTAATCTTTAATAAGAGAAAACCATCATACTGGACCCAGTCCAGCTCCCAAAGTAAATTTGGGAAGTTTGACAGTTTGAATGAAATTGTGAATTGTGATAACTGCCACAACAGAAAAAAATGTGGATGAACATATGCAGAAAAAACAGACATAGATTTGTCTATTCAGTCTTACCAGAAAGTGCTTCTACTTTCTCCACTGAAATTCTTCCATAGACCAAACTTAATTGGAGCAATGAAGCAACCTTCTATTTTCCTCCCCCTAAATTTATGTAAAATATTCTTGACTTGCAAACAAGGACAGTTGTTTTTTTTTTAAAAAAGATGTGCAGTGAGAAAGTTTAATGCAAATATCTCTTTATTGATAACTGTTTCTCCTGGAATGTCTTTGAGAACAACATGTCACAGTCTCATTTCATGGCATCCCCCAAGGATGATGTAAAAACAGTTCTGCAGATATTTTCTTTCTCTTTTCACCATATTTCCCAGAATATGGAAACTTTTGGACATATTGTAGCATTATTCCCAAGGCATTTCACAAAATAAACAACCCATCGCGGGGCGGCTATAGTTAACAAATTAACAAGAAATTTCTCACAATGCTATGAATAGCCAATTTTTTCCCTCTTAATGTTAGAAATTTCCAACCCAGAAATATGGCTTATCTTCAGAAACTCTGGGTCCTTTGTCACTGGAGATTTTTAAGAAGAGACTGAACAAGTATTTGTCTGAAATGGTATTGGGTCTCCTGCATGAACAGGAGGTTGGATTAGAAGACCTCCAAGGTCCATTCCAACTTCTGTTATTCTATTTTCTCAATATAATTTTATATCCAGCCAATGATAGTTGAAAGGAAAATCTGGGATTCATATCTATTAAGTAATTTCCAAGAAAGGAAGAAGAAAATTATATTTTTCCTGAGTTTTTCAAAATTATTATTGTTATATATACTTTGATAATAAAAGCTATCATAAATTTGCTTAAATGTTTATTTTATCCATAGTTTTTTGAGCATTTCTTATATATTACAAATGAATTGTGGGTGCTTATGGAAATGCCCTACAAGCAGATGAACTTGCTCCCAGTGTTTCTTGATGGAAAGTTGCTACATATCCAATAAAATGAAAATGACCTGGTTTGAGAAGAAAATTGTCCTACATTTTATACAATAGGGTACATTTCATGGTGGGCATGATTAGGGTGAGGGTGGGTGGGGTCAGCTTGTGTCACTCATGTTGGGGGTGCCTGTGGTGGCCCAGGTGGGGCTGGGGGATCTATTGTCTCCAGCGGAGGAAGGCGAGACCAGGGAGAGCGCCAAACCCTTGTCCTCTAGAGGAGCCTCTCCATCCCTCTCAGGCCCTCTGCAATCCTCTCCTGCAATCCTCTCCTGCAACCCTCTGCATTTCGCCTGTGACGGCCTCCTACAATCCTCTGCAAGTGAAAACAGAGCTCCTGCAACCCTCTGCCAGAGAAAATGTAGCTCCTGCAACCGAGCACCATTTTCACTGGCAGAGGCACCACGGGCCAGTCCTTCATTGTTTCCAGGGCAGCCCCATGGGCCAGATCTAAGCACCCCATAGGCCGGATGCAGCCCGCTGGCTTGAGTTTGACACCCTTGGTTTATAGGATAAATATACTTTTACGGACATATTAAAGTTCCTCACATTGGCAGATTATAGATCTCCTCAGGTTTCTCAATCCTATTATCCTTAAAGCAAGACAGATAGCAATTGTGGAACCTTATGTGTTGTTCTAATCAGTATGACTTAATAGGTTGCAATGTCTATCAATGAAGTTATTGTTGCTACCTGTCATTTTGAACAGAAAATAACAGTACACTGAGGAAGCTGATTATATAATATGTAGATGTCAACTTCGTTACATACATTAGGAAGTGTTGTTATCTAAAGGAAACCTTTCTTTTCTTACAAAAGTACTGAAGATGACACATTTGTTAACTAGGACGCTAACATCTTTCACTGGGAAGCTGAAATTTTATTACAGAAAATCCAATAAACCCTTAAAAAGAAGTCATCCGTAGTGGAACATGAGTTATCAATACAAAATGTAGGTTCGGCTAAGAAGACTGAAGGTTACATATATACTATATTATAATGTGTACAAATCTTGCAAGGCAGAGAAAGCACACAGTATCAAAAGAGCATCAATGAGATGCAAAGATTGGTATTATATTTGTCATAAACATTTGCTTAATTCAGCAAAGCCATGTCAGTTTCAGTGGAGCCATGAAGGGAGGGGAATGCTTTTTCTTCATATAACAGGAGAAAATAAGAAGGCAAATGGGCAGTGACAGCTGACTAATGTAATGTCTGATTGCTTTTCCACATGTCAGTGATAAAATCCATAATATTTCTTTAGCCTCCATGAGGGGAAATATAATCCCGCCTTGTATTGCCTGATGTATTCAACAGCAGTGCGATTATACTTGGCAAGTGTATTATCATGATCCAAAAGATGACATCTAATTTATAGATGGAATAAAATAAAAACAAGAAATGGAAGTGTAGTGCGTGCACACAAACAAAAAAAACCCCAACAACAACAACCAAGAAATAGGAATGTAGCGTATTTTAAGTGCATTGTCCACAATGCAGAAGGAAAGTCTGGAATTGTGCACATTTGGACAATTTTTGTCTTCAGGCAAAAGAAAAGATACACATCAGGAATTGCAGTTTGGAAATAGGAACTAATATGAAGCTTTTGATTAGTATATAACAATTCTTTCCATGGGGTGGCAAAGAACTATATATTTAGTTGTTTCCATCCTGATTCTGTGCTGTTTGAAGAAGTGGAACTGTAATTCTAATATTTCTGAAAGGCTCCAAGTTAGAGTGCGCATGAAAATCTGTGGCCATCCAGATGTTGTTGAACCATAATTCGCAGGACTCGAACTAGCATTAATGAGGCTGGGAATTGAATATCTAGAGAAGCACAATTCTCCTAGTGCAAATATAGATTTTTTTTTAATCCAACTGCCAGAACAAAGAATTGGGAATCTACAACAAAAATAAATGTAAATTCATATATATTAATATATGTAAATTTAATTATGATCAAAGTTATTACTTTCCATGCATTTTATATATTTTCCTCTGTCATTAAATTTTCCTTATTAAAAAAATTACAACTTGACAGAAACTATATTTTTGCCTGGGGATGGGGGGTGGCTCTGTAATTCATGTAAACCAAAAAATAAATAAATATCTACTTCTTACTTTAGCTCTGATAGATGGGTAAATAGTTAGATTACTATTATCAGTGAAGAGAGGCAGAAGTGCATTTAAAGTAAGTATTGGCTTTGGCAGTTTGCACAAAAACAATAATCAGAAAAGGACTAAGTGACATAAATATATACTTAATTCTAAACTATCATACTATTCAGGTTGTTTTTTTATTTTTATTTTACTACAGTATTGACAGCTGATAATTAAATGGAAACTCTCCAATAGCTTGATGGGAGGTGATAAGGGTCATAATGCAAGTTTTGCAGCATTTTCTTTTCTGCAGAAATTTTTTCTGCCATGGATTTATGGAAGAAGAAGAAGGAGAGACACAGAGGGAGGGACAGAGAAAGAGGGGGAGGGAGGGAGGGAGGGAGGGAGAGGTGATTTCTAAATGATTCCAAATTCTGGTATTTTATTATACTAAACACTGAAAGTATAGCTTTAAACACTGAGCAAAGACTTTAGGGAGACCCAAGATTAGCAAAACGTTCTGTTACAAGTGACACTAATAATGCTCTAATGAATGGTAATGTTGGTAATGGAATGCACAACAATAATCCCATCCCATCAAAGAATCAAGCCATGCTGTGCACTGTACCAACTTCTGTCTATCATTGTAAAACTTTGGTGGTATGTAGTCTGGATTCTCAGGTGGGAAAGCTGCTTTCCAGAGGTGAAGAGGCAGCAGATCTTAGAAGTTTTGTTCATCAGTAAGAGGATTAACATGGCTTTTCTCTAGCTGTTTCCAGAGTATATATATAGTTATGCAAATAGTTGCTTTAGTCTGGCAAGATTCTATCTGTAGGTCAGGGCTGTCAAACTCCCGGCTCATGGACTGGATGCGTCACATGCTGGCCATATTCACGCCCGGTTTAATGAAGAGGAAAAAAGTCCTGATATGTCACGTTATGCAGCCATGATGATGTGAGTTTGACACCCCTGCTGTAGGTGAAGAACAATAAATGAAACTATTCTTCAGTATTTCTGTCTGTCATTCTTGGTTCTTAGGGCCTGATGAACACTCAGTATACTCCCTAGGTACCTTCTGGCACCTCACAAAACAAACTTGTTTCTCCTTCCCTCAGTTCAGGCCTGTACAGTTCCTGTAAAGTTTAACAGCAATAGCACTTAGACTTATATACCACTTCACAGTGCTTTACAGCCCTCTCTAAGCGGTTTACGGAGTCAGCATATTGCCCCCAACAACCTAGGCAGAATAATTCTTCCACTCCTGATCTACCACATAATACCAGATAACTCAGAGGAGGAAGAGGAATACCATCTAGGCCAAATAAATGAATCAGATTTCCAGCATACTTGAGTAAGAGCTACTTGCAACACAGATAACAAAAAGCTATCCACTTTCAATATGAACTGCTCTTCTTCTTTCTAAGAGAAAAGCTGTTTGCATCTATATTTTACCGATCTTGGAAAGATGAAAGGCTGAGTCAATCTTGAGCCTGGTGAGATTCAAACTGGCAAACTGCAGTCAGCAGAAGTAGCCTGCAGTACTGCATTCTAACCACTGTGCCTCTACGGCTCTTTTTATAGTTATATAAAATCCTGAAAAAACAATAGTGGATTTTCAGATACTTTACCTGTGCCCAGTGCAGTATATTTTGAACGGATGTTGAATCTGGCAAGTATGACATGTAAACATCCACACGGCTCTGCAACAGATATTTTGATTAGTGAAGTGGAGCAGTGAAGTAACTTTCCAATTTTCTTAATGGTGACAGATGGGATAGTTTTGCTAATAATCCTCCTGAGCTGCAGCTTCATTTATTTAGTCTAGTTTAGTTCAGTTCAGTTTAGTTTATGGTAAAGCCTCCTTCCTATGAATTGTGAAGGGACCAAACTAGAAGGAGCCACTCTTGCAGAATATATTCATTATAAATATACAAGATTGATAAAGCTTTGATGAGGTTTATGCTATGCTGCCTGATAATTACGATAGCTCAGTTCCCATTATTTAAGACATGGAAGTTCATGAAAACAGTTAGTTTTTTAATCTCTGTGAGATGTTCAGAAGAAATTCCAGACAGTTAAAATACATTTTTCTTGATACATACCAAATTTAGATTCTTTTCATTATATCCTCCAATAAATGAAATAATTCGGGAACAGAGTTTGTTGTAAATTATGGAGCTGCATTTGTGGATGACCATTTTTCTCAAAAACTCATTTCTCAGGAAAAAATCCCTTCTGCCCAATAAACCCTGTAAATATATTAATATCATATGTAGTTACATCAATATGGATCAATGGATCTATCAATGTTCTAGAGTTTGGTTTCTCCTATTGATGAGGACCAGAGCGTAAGGATTTTGTTTCAAAGCAAATAGTTGGGAAGAGCTGGGTGTGAGAATGCCAGATTTCACACTAACCATGCAAATGACTGCAATTAATTATTTAGAAATAAAGTGAATACACCTTAATCTCTCAGGATTTCACCTGGAGAACTTGAAATGCACCTTCCAAAAGTGCATTTTCCTGAAAGGGAGCTGTTTCAGATGGACGTATGCTGAATGCAGTCAGCCCCACATTGAAGTGGCTGTCAACATTATGTGCAATGGTACCTGGGAATGACTGTGGGAGATGGGGGGGAAGAACCACATCCAGGGGAACAGATAAGAGGCAGCTGCTGGTCTCACAAAAGGAATGTGGGCATGGCAAGCATTTCAGTCTTTACCTTATTTCTTGTAAACATGATGGAAGGAAAATGTACCTTCAGACTTGTAAGATTCTGTTAATTTAACCTTAAAATAAGGAAGAGTTAATCCATCTGGTTGCACTTCTTATCCGGACTACCTTATAAGGCTGACCTGCTACTGCCAAAGGCTTTTCAGGGCCACCTAAGGACTAGCTGTTCTTCATAATAGCTCTTCAGTGCTCAGTAATTCCATTGGCCTTGTTTTTCTCATCCTCAGGATAAATGAGAGGACTTATTCACAGCTTGGGAGGCAAGAGCTGCCAGCTTCCTCTTCTAGAAAGGCTGGTGTTGTAATGATCTTATCAGCAGAATAATTCTGCCACCTCTGATCTACCACATAATTCCAGATAACTCAGAGAAGGAAGAGGAATACCATCTAGGCCAAATAATTAAATCAGATTTCCAGCATACTTGAGTAAGAGCTACTTGCAACACAGATAACAAATAGCTATGCATTTTCAATATGAACTGCTCTTCTTCTTTCTAAGAGAAAAGCTGTTTGCATCTATGTTTTTTTGTGGGTTATTATTGTGTTGTTTTTTGTCAGTTTGTGTAGATCTGCTAAATTTGGTCCTTCAGCCTTGAGAATTTGGGTGCATTTTGATTCCCTTTTCTTGAAAGAGAAGCATTTTAAGCCCCTGGCATTTTTGCAAGTGAGGTTCCCTCATATAAAAGCATTTTATACTCTTTCCCCAAGATTATTTTATGGTGAATTTGCTATAGTGCAAAATCTGGAACCATGGAAATTTTGAATGACAAGTAAATTTTGTTTCTTCTATTAGTCAGAAAATGCAAAATTAGAGAAAAGTGTATTCAGATGTGAACTTAAAAAATGTGTCCCCATTCTAATTTTAGTAGCTAACTCTTGATGTTGGTGACTCTTAATACTGGCCCATCTATGTCAATATTATATTTCAAGAAAGTTCAGACCAGCAGAACCATAGGAGAGTGTATTAAAATGCATCTCAACATTTTAGTTTTTGGCTAGCAAGATTACTATTTCTAGAAGAAAGATTGGGACCATAAATGGTCTAGTATCGAAGGACCATTTTATGTAGCAGGGATTCCCCCCCAGACAACAGATATTAAAGCAGTCCAAAATCAAAATGTTATGTGCCCAAAGTTGAATCAATATGTTATAGCGGAACAATAATTAAATAATCTTTGCTACTACCATCACATTATACGTCAAATACCTTTAATGCAGCATCTGGCAGGAATAGTAATTTGATAATTGGATTTGGAGAATTCTTTAGTGTGGTTGCTGGAGACAAGGCATGGAACATTTTTATCTTTTCAGCCACATGTGGCATGGATGAAAGTGCAATCAAAACTGAGAATACAGGTTCAAAATATTAGCCTAAGGAAACCACATTTTTCCAGAGTCCATATTTTAGGTGAAACTCTAAGCACAATTAATAGAAGTAAAAGAACCAGGACAGATTTATTTGGGGTGGGGGGGGATAGATTCCTGATCCAAACTAATGTTCATATGCAGGATTTTCAAATTAAAAATACTTAGGATAAAGAAAAAAAAAGGCCGATGAAGCATGGAATATTGCAATATGATCACATGCCTAATCTTAGAAAGGCAGGGAAATTTTTACTTATTATGAGAAGTTCCTTCGATCATTTCTTAAGCATACTGCCTCTCATCCTTTACAATTGGTCAAATATTAGCTTGCATTTCTTCTGTCAAGGAATCACTGGCATTCAATGCACAGATTTGCTTATAGCACAATCTATGGCAGAATTCTTTAAAAATGGAAATAAGCCATCTGAACACAATCTATCATTTATTTCAAAACTACTCCAAAGTAATTCAACTATTCTAGAATCAGCAATCTTTTCAGGCAGCAAATACTATTATGTAACATTGTTCAATGACATAGAAATGTTTTACACACACACACACACACACACACACACACACACACAAATAACACAGCAATTTATGACATCATTAAAATCGGTGAGATTGCACAAGTTTTGAGACCTTGTGCAGTGGCACTCTGAGAATTAAATACCATAAGACTGGGACATTTCTGTCTGAAATATTGTATGGCAATCTCATGAGATTTGGGCCACTTTAAAGTGATTTGGTTATGGAGTTCTGCTAATGCTACTTGAGGAAGTTGTAGGTCACCCGGGCAATATGTTGCTAACCACTGAACTATTCTGCAAAAACCAACTTCTTTATTTCACAAAAGTTTATTTAGTTTTTAGTAGCATAATATTACTTAATTTCAGAAATTTGTACTAAAAGAACATCAAGCATTTTTAAGCATCTTCCTAAAGACTAATAAACAGATTATTTTAAAATCCAAATCAGAAAGGCTTGGTTAAGCTTTTATCCTGTGTTACAGAAATTAACTTTTTCTATCCTGGATTTTCTGAGGCACTATATCTAAAGGCATCTGTGAAATAAGCATATATTAATGTCATTCTAATTTTATAATATCTCCATCTCTGTCTACCTTTTGCCATTCTGACCATATGGAAGTCATGGATACATGGCTATACAACTACAGCTGCGTGTAGTTTGTGTAGTAGTAGTTTCTATAATATACCTTCAGTAGCACCTTGAGAGTAGCCCACTAAATGTATCTTGGAATTTCTCGTTTTTTCCACAATGAAAGAAATCATTGCTGGGAGGTCATATCTGGCCATTTCATCAAAGCTGTAAGATAGAATATGCAATTCATATTAAATAAGATTACTGGCACTGTTTTTCTGAGCTCTCTAATTCAATCAATAGAATTTCAACATAATATAGGTAGATTGAACCATCCCTTGCAAAGATGGGTGACAATAAGTATTGAGATCTATTGTAGAAATAAACATACTCTGAACCAAATGTGTCTGGGGTATCCTAAAAAGATGAGAGGATGGTCATGACCATGATTGAAGTCCTATGTTATTATTATTTTTTACATGTATCATATATGTGATGCATATAACAAAAGAGGGATGAGGGCTTTAATGGTGCTGTTGCAACTGTCAATTTTTTAAATGTCTATGGAAATTCTCAGTCATCCAGATCATGGTTGTCCCAAAGGTGCTTTTTCAGGATGTAATTGGACTTTGTTTTTCTTTGAAGACGTTTCACTTCTCATCCAAGAAGCTTCATTAACATTTAGCCATGCACTTTGGGATGAACCCTTTCAAATGGTGCAGAAATATGAACAGATTTCCAGAAAAATTGCAGACTACGGGAACCATTTACGCTTCAATTTGAAATGCAGACAACACAGACTCATCCCCAACAGCCTGCTCATGTCTTCAACAGTGAAGGGACGTCCTGAAGCCAAGAAGGCTCCACCCCCTTTTGCATTACTCAGGTGGCCCTGAGGATACAGATAAACCTCCAAGTGGCCTCAACAACTCTGTAAAAGAATGCACATGACCAGCTGCCTGCAAGGAGTATAAATCCTTCCCTTCCCCACCATCCAGTCAGAGCTGAAGAAGCTTCTTGGGTGAGAAGCAAAACATCCTCAACACCCCCCCCCCCAAAAAAAAAGTCCAGTTGCCTCCTGAAAAAACATCTTTGGGATATGTCATTTTTTAAATCTTCCTGTGGATACCCCTGCTGTGAACTCTGCACATACATTCATGGGCAAGGAAGTAGTTCATATCACTATCAGTTTCCACATGTACATGGAATTTTTCATTCCATTGATTCCAGGTAAAAAAAAATGTTACACATCCCTAATATGATTCCTAAAAAATATTTTCAGTTGATGTACTGAAACTCCATATCATAATGTTTGTCAATGGATGAATCAATGGATGGATTTTTCTTTATAGTACACTGTTACAAATAAGAATCTGAACAGCCTATTTCTTTGTTACTAATTTTAACCACTAGTTGTGTAATGTTATTCACGTGATGAATATTGATTAATATCAAAGAATTAAGGACAAACTTTCAAACTGTTTTTTTTTTAAATTCTCTTCCATTCTTGCTGTTGAATGTTTAAATCTTGTATTTTACAGTAAAAAGCCAAACATTTCTCCTTCGTAACACAGGCTTAAAATGTAATAACATGGGTTTTGAACAAGGAAATAGGAAATGCAGCTAAATCATATGGATTTGTGAATACAATTGTGCAATCTGTTGAAAAGCTGTTCTACATTAAGTCTAAGAAATGCAATTAAAAGCAAAACAAAAACAAAAAACATATCCTGAGGCTGTCTATCCGTTCTGTTTTAAATCACCTGTAAGCATGATACTGGTCTTGCTTGATTGTAAGGTATTGATGTTTTCGAGACCAGGAGTTGCCTCTGTTGTTCCCTATCCAGACATCATAACCTGCATCTGCTAGCATGAATCCAAGACTTTGATTGGGCATGTTTGCAACCCATACCCTTCCTTCCATACATAAGCCATGCTGCAAAAGCACAGCTGGTTTTCCTGCTGTAAAAGAAACCACAAAGATCATTATTGTTCACATCAGCTCCTGAAATTTTGTGGACTACCCAATTTTGTTTATCTTGTGCGTAGGGAGCAACTCTAGATTCACTACTACCGTAGGTCCTTAGTTCTTCATTCCTACCCCCAATTTTATATTAGAATCTAGGCTGCTACTCAAAACCAGAGCAAAATATTCATAATTTGCTGAAAAGTACAAATTATTTGTGTGATTTTAGTCTTCCATGGTCAATGGTAGCATGTATCTATAAAAGGAATGCTGCTTATCATTAAGGGGTCATGGGAACAGTTCATCAATGGTCATTATATTAGTGATGCACTCTGCTCAATCCATTATTTATCATTGCTTTATATAATAATATAAAATAACACTTCTCCATCATGAAATGGAATTTATTTTTCCATTGAGGATCATATTTCCAAAATCTAATCTGTTAGGGGTGACATGTTAGGATAAAGGATATTAAAGGCAATGTATGATGGAGCTAGAATCCAAAGTAGACAAAGGTAGTTTCTTTTTCTGCAGACACATTACTCCATCCTGTGTGCATCCTGTGTGTGTCTGTGTGTGTGTGTATATACATATTATAGATACAGGTAGTCCTTGACCTACAACAGTTCACTTAGTGATTGTTTGAAGTTACAATGGCATTGAAAAAAGTGACTTATGACCATTTCTCACACATATGACCTTTGCAGTATCCCCATGGTCATGTGATCAAAATTTGGATGCTTGGCAAACTGGTTCATATTTATGACAGTTGTATTGTCCCAGAGTCATGTGATCACTTTTTGTAACCTTCTGACAAGCAAAGTCAATGGGGAAGCCAGATTCACCTAACAACCATATTTTTAATTTAACCACTGCAGTGATTCACTTAACAACTATGGCAAGAAATGTAAAATGAGGCAAACTTCACTTAATAACCATCTCATTTAGTAACAGAAATGTTGGGGTCAATTGTGGTCATAAATCGAGATAGATAGATAGATAGATAGATAGATAGATAGATAGATAGATAGATAGATAGATAGATAGATAGATAGATA
>JANHFL010008499.1:56755-67630 GCA_032468155.1 Oxyrhabdium leporinum
AACTCTCCCACACAAAAAAAACATATATATATATATATATATATATATATATACATACATACATACATACATACATACATACATACATATACACACACACACATAATGGCTTCCCAGAATATAATGCATTTTGCAGAAAACATATTTTGATAAAGTGCTATTCTGGTTGCATCTCCATCTACATAATGATTTACTCATTCCTTTTCTGCACAAAAGAAATCTGGTCCAATAAGTCTAAATAATATTTTTGTTGTATAAACTATGAATCTGAGCTTTAGTGAGAAAAAAAATCAAAAGATTAAAAATTTTCTCATGGTTTAGACAGAATGGGAGTTTCTTGCTTCACCCAGTCTTTAAAAGTTTTATATCAAATTGATTTATTTATAAAATATATTTATAAAAACTCATTTATATTTTTGTCTTGTAGAATTTAGTGATCCCATCTAATAATTTAAGCATTCTGAACCTGAAAATCTGCTAATCCAAACTGAAATATCAATAGATATTGCAATTGTAACTCGTGACAACAGGGGGGATTCTTTAATACAGAGAAATGATAAAAAGTTATCATTATTCAATAGTAGATCTACAGTAAAAATCCCAACATCCATCCAAATCTTCCATGTAACAGTTTTTAAAATATTTTTTTAACATCAGTTTCACTCTGAGAACTGGTTCTCACATTTATAAGAAATCCAGTAGCTATTTCCAAAACAATCACCAGATCAACCTGGCCTGTCTCCACAAGAGACAAGTCGAACTTACACTAAAATGGGTTGAGAAAATAAGGCAGAATCTTTCCTGAAATTGCCTTTATATATTTTTCTCATTTCAAAGTAGAATATTTGCTAAAATTCTGATGTTGAACTGTAATCTCTTTTCTACTATCACTAATAGAACTTTGAGACTTGTTCTTTCAACTAACTTGTTTTGCTGCTACAAGAGAAATCTGACATGATTGATACTATTGATTCGTATACCTTTACAATATTATAAACTGTCCTTACTCCACTACCCCGCACATTGATTTATACAGTGCTCTTTTTATTGCCTCTCTCTTCTTCAGCAAGAGAGAGTTCTTATACTTTTTTTTCAGCCCCAACTTTCTTGAGTTTCCCATTTCTCTTGACTTACCTGCTCATTCTTTATATGTCTGATTTGCAATTTGTTTCTCATGCATTCTCTTTATATGATCAGCCCTGTTAAATATTTCATATGGGACAGTCAAATGTATTTTGTATTCAGTCCATTTTCAGTCTACATAGCCATATTCAATCCAGATAGTCAAAGAATTCACAAAAAAATATCTTGGACATCTCACAGTGGGGAGAGAATATTCATCAATTCCCCACTAAAATCAAAGACCTAAAAATAGAAAAAGTTGAAGTTGGGGTTCATTTTTTTTATACCTACAGACCTAGTGAAAGAATTCATGGCAGAAGCACTACACAACAGAACTGACCAAATATATTAAAATTGAAATGCATAGACTCATGGACTTTATCAACCTCTGCCTTACTACCTACTTTCATTCTGAATGACAGCTATGCCAACAGATCTAAGGAACACCATTGGGAGCACCACACTCACGCACAGTCTGTTTTGCAACATCTAGAAATTATAGCACTCCCACACATACAGTTAGAAGTATGGGTCTGGCATACAGATGACATCATTATAATATATAAGGAACTAGAGAAGACACATGAAACAATCAACATCTTTAAAGGAATAATATTCACAAGGAAAGAAGAAAACTAAACACTACCCTTCCAGATAGCCTCCTCAGCAGAGAAATTATGACAAATTTAGAAATTCAAATCTATTGAAAACAACTTATACTAACCAACTGCTCCATTATCATAGTAACAGCCCAAGCTGTCACAAGAGGAGCTGTATAAGAAAATTATTCAGATGTGTACAAGCACATTGCAGCAACCCAGAATACCAGAACAAGGAAACAGATTGTCTATGTCAGGGCTGTCAAACTTGCGGCCCATGGGCTGGATGACTCACGCGCTGGCCAAGCCCACACCTGGTTTATCAAAGGGAGAAAAAAAATCACGAATCATCATGTGACGCCACCATGAAGACGCGAGTTTGACACCCCTGGTCTATGTAGCATCCAACAAAATGGATATCTAAGCAATTTTATCAAAAAGTTCCTGACCACTCAACCCACTACATCACAACCAACACAAGCCATGAAAAGGATAACATTATCACATATCAAAAGCATCTCAAAAGCAACCAATAGACTATTTTATCCACATGGCATCACTGTAGTACAAAAACTATCTAAAGCCCTCCAAACATCTGAAGCAAACCAAGACACATAGACCTGAAAGAAAAGCCATTATGTAGAACAGATAGACAGAAGATTCGTAATGCAGATTCATGAACACCAACTACCATTCAGAAGACATAATAAAAATTGCTTAAGCTCACAACACACATTAAATTATAGTTTCCACTGAGAAATTGTGAGTATCCTCGACCAAGTCCAAAATGCTAGGGAATTCCCAAAAGCTTGGCGTACAGACAAATCAACTACAATAGATACATAGAGATAAATTATATTTGCATACTCTTCAACTGAAACAATAAAAAAGCTAAGAAGGAAACAAAAGAACACATCTATCCCAGCAGCAAACACCCAGATAAGCAGGATTAACATCAGCCAAACAATCAAGCAGAAAACAATAAACTAACTGTACCCTAATTGAACTACCAAGAAAACCAACATCCCCACCAACACTGTCAAGGAAAGCTACTATTTATAAACAGGGAGCAACCCCACATTCACCAATATTGATATTACCTAGTTGGATAATGAGATGTCTGCAAGCAAACAATCAACCTCAGAGAGCACCAAGGATCTTATAGTCTATATTCATTCAGTACTCATGCATTATTGTTCCTATATTTTTTTACAACTCATATGTTCCAAATACCATACTTACACATCCAGTTTAGCATTTCTCCAATTACACCATGCATGGGAAGATGATTTCAATATATGAATTTAATTGGATATATTTTCAGAATTGACAATTTTACATTAACCATTCATGGGCAGAGGTGTAGTGGAAGAGGGGGATTTCTTTGTAGCACATTTTACATTTTTTTTTCATTATGCATAAATTTGGTGTAAATATTAGCATACTCCAAGCACTGGCAAACCTCTGATTGTTGGGGTATATAATTTAGAGAAGAGCCACAACATTCAGAACAATACAATAAAGTGATCTAGATACAAAAAAGTTCAGAATCATCTTTCAGAGATAGATTGTAGATTTTTTTTCTTTTTAAACTATGCTTAAATCACAGTTTTCAAGGGTTTTCTGTCTCAACCGCATGGAAATTCTACTATGATATAAAGTGATTTTAGAAAGAGGAGATTCCAAAAATGAAACCTCCTTTGAAAAACAAAACTTTGTTTCAATGGCTGCATGTAGCTATGAGTAAATTCACTGTCCTAGTTTAAATTTCTACATTATTCTAGATAGAGCAAATTCTTTTAGTTGGACTAGGACTAGGTGCTGTCGAATGATAAAAATTCTACTTCCATTTTTATTGCATTATCGTTCTAAGCCAATTTATTTCAGTTTGTACTGCAATAAGCTCTTGGTGTTTCTAATATTTTCTTCTCAGCTTGTAAGGCAACATGAATGGCTGCAATTAACATTCTCTTAATTCATCTTCCTTTTTAATTGTACATATTGTAGCTTCTGACCTCTGCAAAAAGGCCAAGCTGATCTTTAAACAATGTGTAAGAGTTATTAAAATCACTGGTATGGGATCACTCCATGGGCAGAAGCTACTTAAATAATAATTCTCCATAAAGTGGCTTTTTAATCCTTTCCTGATAAAAAGTCACTACTTCTGAAAATAGCTTCTTCATTTGATCTGGGGGTATATTGAGAATGCTTTGGTCCTTTATTTAATTCTGACCCAGCCATAGCTTTTGGTAATGGAATTCTGACCCAGCCATCGCTTTTGTATGGGATTGTGAATTCTCCAGTTCTCCTGCTGGTGTCCTACATCCTCTTTGGGGTTTTTCCCCCTCTTTTTGTGCCTTTGAGTCACTGTTGGCTACTGGTGACTGCTTGGATGAGTCCCTGCTTTCTTGACAAGATTTTGGAAGTGGCTTGCCATTACCTGCTTTCTAGGGTGGAGAGAGAGTGACTGGCTCAAGCTCACCAAGTTGGCTTTGTGCTAACGTAGGACCAGAATCATGGTCTCTCCATTTTTAACTGGGTGCCTTAACCACTACATCAAAGTGGCTTTCACATTAATATTAACAAATAAATGCCACACTTTTGAATGAAGAATACTTATATGGCATTATCTCAGAACTTTTTAAAAGAAACATATAGCCGTTTCCCACCTAAATTACAGACATATGAGAATTTAATCATTTGGAGTTTGGAAATAGGTATTCTCAAAAAAAAGAAAAAAATCTTCATGCAGATAGAAAGGACTTCAAATCTCAGAAATCTTCAAAACTGAATTTGGGAGAAAATGAACCTCTTCTGATTATGGACATCTATATCTGCAACCTGAACTAAAATGCTTGAAATGTTCATTCTATCTTGATCAACAATAAACATTTTAAAGCTGTACCAGAGTTTCTTTTGGGAAAATGTTGATGAAGTAAACATTTCTATGATAAGGCAAGTAGTTGTGGGAGATTCTATGCTGTCGTTCAAAACAAATAAACTAGTAACCCTTCCCAGAGACACACACCATTAATTTATCTAATTCTACTATAAGATGTCAGTAACCTGGTTCATATGTTGCCCTTCAGAAGCTTATTTAATGATTCAGCCTTGCTGCATACAATAATATGAAGGAGATCAAGAAGACAGTGGAGAGGGGGAGGGGGAGGGGAGAGAGAGAGAGAGAGAGAGAGAGAGAATGAATATCAGAGACATTGGGCTGAGTTGGGGAGGCCCAAATAAAATGAAAAGATGACTCTTTCTATCACAATCTGTCTACATCCTATCTACCTCTGATGAGTACAATTAAATGATGGCATCTATATGATCTTGGCTAAGTTTGGAAAAAAAGATATACACAGTTCAATTGGATTAGTTCCTGAATGGGAAACTGACCCAAACATCCAATGCTAAAACATCCTAGAAGATAGGTAAAATAATTTCTGCATTATTGCTAAGAAAACAATAGACATGTACTCTTGTAGGCACCTTGAATTGACAGTTGAAGACATTTTACCTTTTTTACCTTGATAGGTTCTGTGGATTATTCTCTATGAAATGTATCAATCACCCAAAAAGTTAAAACACGAAAAAATATAGCATTACCCCAATTTGCAAAGAATGAACTGCTTTCTCCTCAGTAAATGCCCTAATTTTCTTTATAGAAATACGAACGTACACCAAATGGCAAACATATTATTAAAATAATCTAATGTTATCATTCTTAGAGCCAAATTACTAAAACAGTTCATCACTATTTATAAAGTCTGTCAACATATCTATTCAGGTATGAAAAGATACAGTTGCTTTTTAATGTATACATTTTTTTTTCAAGGGGAATAAAGTTTTCCCTGTAGCTTTTATCCTCAATTTAAGACATTTTTCATTCTGAGCCAAAGACAGTGTAGTTATGTAGTTGACATGTTGTTGAAGAAAAGATGACTAATCTTCCTGACCCTCACCTAATGTACTATCTGATTTTAAAGCAGTAAAAATGAAAACAGAGAGGAATAAAAATATAGCCACCTATTATCAGGAAGCTTAAAAAGAAATAGGTAGTCATAAGGTATTTAATTGGTAGTGGCAAAACACCGGAGCATACGAAAGCTGAAATGAAAGCATTTGATTCTGATTTTGAACAGAAGCAGTTGCAAACCAGAGTGACAATGGGTACTCTGATTCATGTGCTGGAGCATAATGATAAAAGCTTGAGGGCTTTCCTTTTTTTTTTTGTATTTTGTGAAGTCAGTTTCTTATTGACCAAGCATAGGGACCCAAACAGCACGGGGTTCACATTAGAGCAGTACAAAGCTGGCAGACTGCAAATTGGAAGTCACTTGTGTTTGGAATTTTCAGGAAAAAATATAGCCCCTGTTTGTCCCCTGTTTATTGCATTACTGTACCACTTTCCTGACAAGGCAGCCAAGATGGTTTCCATTTTTAAAGTACTGAATAGGGATACGTATCGTGTTCTCTTAGGCCACTGAGAGTTTATGATGTGATCGAATGATGCTATGACTTCCCCGTTTGAGGTTTTCTATACCAAGATTATATTTAAAACATTACTGTAAAAAAGGTGCTTTTCTAAGGATCTATAGAAGAATTTTTGAGTTCATTTAAACCAGAGACCAGCAGTGAGGGATGATCACAGACTTTGGTCAAAAAATCAAGATGGTGCCCACAATAGTACAATTAAAACTGTATGTGGTTTTTATGTGTGTTAGGACACATAAAAAGGTAAAGCTTAAAGCAAGAATGGCTGCCCTATATCATATGCCAAGAACTTGTTTATTGATTTTTGTAATCTATGGTTTTTTTTAACTTTTTTCATTTATTTTGTTCCTTTAAACATTTTAATACATTGTTGTTGTTGTTGTTTTTAAAGCAAAGCTTTCATTTGTGCCATCATGGCTACCATCTTCAGGGGGGGGGTTAACCACAACCAATGGATATTGAAATTATAACATATATTGGTTTATTGATCAGAGCTGGAGCAAAGACACACTTAAAGAAGGGAGGGGTTACAGTTCCTCTTTATAGACTTATGCAATTATAATAGACATTTCATTTGATTGTGATTCAGTGATTGGTTAGCACAGCATTTATGTGTTAATGTGCTTGGCAACAAGGTGACATTAGGCAAGTAATGGCTTTTGAATACAGCAGTGCCCCTGAGTTCAGATAAACAGGCAAAGAATTGAAGCTGCTTTGTTTTTCTAGTTGCTATCTTATAACCTTGAGTTCTCCACCTTATGTGTTAAACCTTACTGGTCTAGTTAACTTTTAGCAATTTCACTATCGTTTTTCCACTATCTTTTTTCCACTTGCAACATTTTTCACATCTGAGGATTCCAAGCAATTAGTTTAGGTTATGTTTCCCCCCCTCCCCCGGAAATTGTAATTGGATAAGAGGGTTTTGTTTTTTTTTAAAAATCCCCTTTACATCATTTTACTGTATTATTGTATTAGCAAGGGGATAGAATTGTGTGTGTGTGTGTGTGTGTGTATCCAGGAACCATTGTAGAACATTAATATGAAAGACTAATGTTATATGAAAGCAAGAAAGAATATTGTTCTTTCATCTATGAACACTGAAGATTTGAATAATTTGATCAATAAATACATGTGCAAAATCAACATAACTATTTTTAAAATAAGCTGTCGGGAGGCCTCTACACAAACATCCGGCTCATCCTGAGCAAAGATGGAGGTAGAATTCCATAAAATGTCAAAGCATCCTTTCTTCTAACGTAAAGCAAAACTAAACAAACTGTAAAAAATAGTTTGACTTTATGGTCAGAGATTGATTTGTACATCTGAGGGTTTTTTTTGTTAATGATTATCATGATTTTGTTTCAATTTTGTGTCCTATGCTAAAAATCATAAATAAATTAGATCACATGATTTAATTTGCGATTTAATTTGTTTATTGTCTTTAGCATTGGACACAAAATAAAAAAAAATTATGATAAACATTAACTGGAAATGTATTCTTCCTTCCCTGCATCTACATACTCTGCAGATATTGCCAGCAGAAGTTGGTAGTCAAGCATGAAATGTAGCATTACTGGAATTTCATTTAGAAAATATTGAAAATTGTAGAAAAGCAAAATTTCTATTGTAGCTTATAAAACATGCTTGGTCAAAATATTATCAAAAGTTTGGTCAAAATATTGTCCCTTTTTGGATTTTCTAAATGTTTGTTAATCTTTCCCACTGAAAATTACCAAAACTTCAAATAAATCCAAATCTTATATACGTTTTTAAAATAAATACTACCAAATTTGGTTTTTATTTTGTTTCTTTTATAAATGATATCATCCCACGTGAAAAAGTAATCAGATGAAATTGCCCATTAAAAGGATGGACATGGTGGCCAGTTGTGTGGGTATTTCATTAAACAATCAGGACTGATTTTGACTAGCCATTTTTTGACCAGTGCTGTTCTGTTAGTGAAGAAATTGTGGAACAGAATCATTAAAGAAAGGATACCAAACGAGGGAGAAAATGAAATGTGAATAACAAAAATTTAAATAATTGTTTAATTATTTTAAATAATTAAAGTGAATTATCCCATGGCGAGTTGTCCAATGTTGAATCGGCCATAGTGAGTTGGCCACAATAAGTTGGCTGTGGCGAGCTGTCCATGGTGATTTTGCCTCAGCAAGTTGTCCCATTCCATTTAAAGGGGTGATTGCTTTATCACATTGATACATTTATGCATTGGATGACTTTATTAAAGAAATGCACGATACAAATATCAAGCTTTATTGTTATGCTCATTCAGATTCTCTTTCTACATCAGTATAATCTGCATGACATTCTAATGATGTTCAGTGACAAAGATATTGAAAAATTCAGAAACTTCAAAGGAGATAATACTTTCCTCAAGTATACTTTCCTCAAGTACATGAAAAAAAAGAGGCAAATTTAAAATCGTATCACTCAGGAATGCAGGCATAAATGTGTGAATGTGTATGTGTGTGTGTGTAGTGTATATAGAGCTGGACACATAGTTGTATTATTATTTCTTCAAGAAATACAATGTTTTCCACAACTAAACTTTAATTCTGCCTTCATTCAATCATATGGCTCAAGCATTTAGAAACAAATTTCCTTTTCAATAAGGCATCTTCTGATAAGTCATGGTGCCAAGGCAGATGGAAACCTAATTCCAAGGAAATAAAAGTCAAATTTTCAAATTTGTTCCATGATTCATGATGCTCTCAGAAAGGCTACTGCATTATTCAGAAGAAATATAATAGCAAACAATTATCTGTAAAATAATTCCAGTATTTCTTAATTAGAATAATGATCTAACTTACATCAGTATTTGAATAATGACTGATTTTAAGCATAATTTCATTTCTTTGTGTAGTACTATGCAGAATTTTTTTTAGAAACTTAAATATAGAAGTAAGTCATTGAAAGTGCTAGAACCACATCAGAATATGCAACTATAATATTACAATCAGAAAGTCAAATCATGTTAAAAGAATTATTTAACATGGAATTCATTGTAAATATAAGGGAATGCAATAAAATAATAATCTCCAAATGATTGCATTCTTCAACCGTTCTAATGAATTATCTTCTGAAAGATATTTTTGCAATCTGTCTGGAGGAGAAGCAATGCTAAGCACAAAAGTCTGAAAAAGGAGAGCTTTAAGGATTAGCAGAGAGGTATTGTGTTTATGTTTGTGCAAAGTAAAAACCACTTCCTCTGAATAATTATCAAAGTGTGCATGGCCATAAAAACCAAGTGCCTCTTCTCTTACTAGTATCAGAAGAAATCCTACTAGTGATAAAAACAGTAGAACATTCTATTCCTTGAATGGAATAGTGTTGGCCATGAACCCAGTTCATACACAAATGCTATTTATCATGTGCCAAGATCATTTAAAAACCACGTTAAAGTTTGGGATGTAGAATGTATCTTTGCTTAAATGAATTAGTGGTTCTAGGATAAGATGTACAGATAGTCCTTGACTTGCAGCAGTTCATTTAATGACTGATTGAAGCTATATATAAAATGACTTATGACCGTTTTTCACACTTATGAAAAGTATGCAACATTGCAGCATTGCCAAGGTCATGTGATCGAAATTCAGATGCTTGGTAACTGGTTCATATTTATGACATTTGCAGTGTCCTGGGGTCATGTGATCACCTTTTGTCACCTTCTGACAAGCAAAGTCAATGGGGAAGTCAGATTCACTTAACAACCTTGTTAGTAACGTAACAGTTAGCAGTGATTCACTTAACAACTGTGGCAACAAACATCATAAAATGGGGCAAAATTCACTTAACAAATATCTTACTTAGCAACAGAAATTTTGGGCTCAATTATGGTCGTAAGTTGAGGACTATATTTAGTTCCGATCTATAATCGTAATAAAGACGTGATAATAAAGATTTGATTTGATTAAGTTAGTATATCTTGCAAAAACAACTTAGGATTTAAGTTGTAAATTTAACGTACATTGAAGAAGCATTTATTTTAGTACAAATACAAGTACTGCATGTCAGAAGATATATTTAGGGTTATGACAGAGTAGGCTCAATATTAGAGCATATAAATTATATACAAATTAACAAGCAAACAAACTCTACCTCATCTCCCCTTAAAATAACCAAAGATCTATAAGTCATGATAAAGCTATAGCATTTTGCTGAACACCATGAAGTAGTGAAAGCAGATTTATATGAACCTGAAGTAATTTAAACTCTATTAATGGCTAAGCATTAATGGCATATGGAGTATTCTGGCAGGTGCCGTATGCAGCTGTTTGGCTGCAATACACTCATTAGTGAGCAAAAGGAAGTAAAACCCTCTGCTCTAATTGGAAAAAGGAAATGTTAAAAATATCCTTTATCTTCATTGGCACAGTTCAATTAAGAATAAACTTATTCTTGGGGTTATATTGGTAGAAGGCAATTTAAAATATTCTGGATAGAGATGGAGATGTAAATAATAGAGATGATAGAGAGATGATATATAGATACAGAGATTAGAGATAGAGATAAAGATAGAATGAGATATAGATAGGGAGATGACAGAGATAGAAACAGAGATGAGAAAGAAAGAAAGAAAGAAAGAAAGAAAGAAAGAAAGAAAGAAAGAAAGAAAAAAAGAAAGAAAGAAAGAAAGAAA
>JANHFL010008499.1:67730-80833 GCA_032468155.1 Oxyrhabdium leporinum
AAGAAAGAAAGAAAGAAAGAAAGAAAGAAAGAAAGAAAGAAAGAAAGAAAGAAAGAAAGAAAGAAAGAAAGAATCATAAAGATGATAGAGAGGGATGATAAATACAGATATTAGAGATAAAGACAGAGATAGAGATAAAGATAAAATGAGATAGAGATATAGAGATGACAGAGATTGAAACAGAGAGACAGAGATAGAAAATAGAGGTGAGATAGATAGAAACAGATGAGAGAGAGAAAGAAGAGAAAGAAGAAATAATAGAGATGGATGATAAATACAGAGATTAGAGATAAAGATAAAAATAAAGTGAGATGGAGATATAGAGATGATAGAGGTAGAAACACACAGAGAGACAGAGAGAGACAGAAACAGAGAGAGACATACACAGAGAGACAGAGACAGGGAGAGACAGAGACAGAGAGAGACATACACAGAGAGATAGAGACAGAGAGAGACAGAGACAGAGAGAGAGACAGAGAGAGACAGAGACAGAGAGAGAGAGAGACATACACAGAGAGACAGAGACAGACATCCACGGGGCTCTTCTTGAAGTATACATAGGCTCTTCTTGAAGACCAACCTAGAACTGCAGTTAGACAGAATTCAGCAGTTCCAGTAGTATTGCCCATTATTTAATTGCCCACATACATCTGCAACAGCTATATAATTAAAGATACTTATTACCACATTTAACACTTTTCAAGGCCCAGAATGTCCATATATTTCAAACTGCCTTCTCCTAGTGGTATTTGCCTGTCCACTGAGATCTGAAAAGGGAAGTTTTCCTCAGCTGTAGGAAATTATCCTTGTCACTTTACAGATATAGGTTGATCATCTTAATTCATCCGTTCATTAAGATTGGTATTAACATGCACTTTAGGCAGCTATCTTAGTGTAAAGATATCTGCCAAAAATACCTGCTAATACCAATCTTAATGAATCATTTATTTAACCTTACTTACTTAATTAGATTGAATTTTAGCTTCCTAACAAATATACATTCTACAAATCCATAGTTGAAGATTCTTTCTAAAGTTGGAAAATCCCATTATGAATTTTAAGTTAGAAATGAAGCTAATCAGTTGTAACTATAGGATGAATCCAGAAAAGCAGGAAGAGTCATCTCATACAATGAGACTTTACTATTTTCCTTTCTTTTCCCTTCTTTTCTCCATGTCAGTCCATGAATATAATTGCTATGGAACTATAACAACTATTGAATGGTGTGGAAGGATCATAAAGAAAAATAAATATCTTTCTTTTTCAGGCACTAAATATCTTTGAAACTCGGCCAATAAAAACAAATATGGAATGTAATTAGAGAAAAACATTTTATATATTCATTCTTTTCACCATTATACAGTTCTATATTCCCTAACTTTTAGGAAATAGTTTTTACAAGGTGGTTCATTTTGTATTAGCATAAACTAGAATGTCACTAAATCACAAGGCAAGGGTTTCATCTAAGCAGCAGTAATTATACTTTTAAAACGTAGAACATGAGAGGAAAAAAATCTGAGCCCATCCACACCGAATTCAGTGGTGATGGTAGGAATAATTTCATTAACATCAAAACAAATATTACAATACAATAAATATTACAATATCCAAATTAATGCGCTTTGCTCAGATGAAATGTAGGAGATAATACACGTTTATTATTTCATGCTGTTTATCTTGATATTTGTTATGCATTGTGTGATCAGTCTAATAACTAATAACTTCACCTTTTAGCCGTACCAGAAAATGTGGCCCATCTAAAAGATTCATTCATTTATTAAAGAAATAGAAGGCCAAGATATATAAATACAGTGAGTACTTTTTAGCAATTGCCTTGGATGACAACTGTTTGCAAATATGTGGTCAATAAATGGCAGAAACGGTGGTTAAAATTATCCAACCTAATTTTCCAAAATTAACAAATGCATTATTGCATAAGCTTTCTCTGATTATTTTCCAAATATTTGAAGAATACTGACTTCCCAGTAATGACATCACAGTACAATATGCAGTTGCTATGGGATGCTTCAGAACTTTCATCTGCCATGCATTCTGACTGAAAATATAGTTGTCCAAATGTTGCTAGAAATCATATGGTTGGTTCATATACCAATTTACACTGTAAAGGGTGCCAAAGCCTTTCTAATCCAGATAGAACACAAAGGAGGAATAACAAAACAGGTGTCACACCACTGTGATGTGAGCTCAGTCCATTTTGTATGTGCATTGTGTCATTGCACACATATACAAGGACAGGAGCGCATGTTATGCCATGACAACTTGTTACATCATTTTGATGTTATTATTGGATTGTTTGGACCTCATTGTTCTAAAATTGCTGGTTTTATTCTTTAAAATTGGCGATTAACCATTTTGGAAAAAGTGCAGAGAAGAACAACTCAGATAATTAAGTGCTTGGAGACGAAAACATATGAAGAACGGTTGCAGGAATTAGTTAATGCTAGTCTAGAGAAAAAAAGGACTAGGGGGGACAAGGTAACAGTATTTCAATATTTGAGGGGCTGCCACAAAGAAGAGGGGTCAACTTATTTTTCAAAGCACCAGAGCTTGGAGTAGAAGACCTCTAAATTCCCTTCCAGCTCTATTCTGAGTGATGATTGATTGATTAACTGATTTTTATTTGGGGGGGGGTTGCCGGGGGTGTGTGTTCTAAGAACAATTAGATTTAAGAAATGACAGAGAAGGCTTTTCTATAGTGGCTCCATCTCTAAGGAATAATTTTTCAACTTGGATTCTCCCTTTCTACAAGCCTTTAGCAAAAGCCCAAGCATTCCTTTTTCTTTAGTTTTCTCTGAAGGAGCATATTTCAATGGAAAGTGTTCAGTTCTGGACTTTAATACTATGGAAAGGGAATCATTTCTTTTCGTAATTTGCTTTTATTAATTTTCATATGGCTTGTATTATTTCATTTTATTCTGCAAGCCAATTTGGGAGGATTTGTTCCCTAAAAAGTTGCTAAAAGAACTTTAAATAAAGCAATACTTCTAATGAAGTAGATCACAAGCCAGGAAAGCTTATGAGAAAATTAATTGGTTAGCCTGCACTGTTTTTCTTGCAACAGACTAAAATAATTAGGTTCTGGAAACATTTTTTAAAACATAACTGTGATAAGTAGTTGAATTTCCACCAGTGTTGTGCCCTGTGGAGATACAGTACTTCAACTTATCCAAGATATTAAGAGGGCATCAGGCAATGGAAAGCTGCATTATACAGTATGGGATATTACTGAGTTTCACTTGAATGGTTTTTTTTTTCCCTTGCTTCAATTTTTCCGTAAATTTTAGCTTAGTTGCAGCTTTTTTGTTACTACCTTATGAAGTATTTAAGTCATATTATTTACATTGTATGGTTAGTTTCCTATAGTTTATTATTGTGAATATTATAAAGGGAAGGACAGCGTGAATTTTAAAAGTGAATAAATGTCTTACTATCATTAATATAGATTATGTTCAATTAAATATAAGTTAAATTAACTTTAGTGACAATAGATTTTGGACCAATTTAGAAAAATACATCTCAAATCCTTAGTTATTTTAGAGAAAGGTTTGCAACCATAACAGGTTATAATATTGTTTGGTAACATAGATTGCTCTTAAGAGGGCAAGCAACGTCACATAGATTTTGTGTAAGCCTTTCAATTACAGGATCCAAATTCAAACTGTATATCCTGTAGCTACTATATTTCTGTTTACTATTGTGGGCCATGATTATAAAGTAACAGGAGAAGCTTACCCTTTCATTCTTTCCTTGTGAGATTTTTAAAGACAAATAACTAGTCAATACTCATCAGAGAGTATTAAGCTTCATGGATCTATCAAGGCAATTGGTAGGTTGTAATTTATGCCCATTTACCTGAGAGCAAGTCTCTCCAAGTTCTCTCAGATTTCTGCTTATGCAACAGGTCTTTCTTTCTTTTCCCCTAAACCCTAATGTCTCATCTCCAAAATATGATGTACCTCCAAATCTTACCTCATCCTGAATTGGTAGGACTACAGCATACAATAATGGGAAAAATCAGTTCTGTCAGTAGTATCAATTTAGCTACTGAGCACAATGGGACAGAATTATTGAACTCCATCAGTTTCTTTACAGAATCAGAATAGAGCTGGAACAGAGGTATTGAAGGTCTTCTAGTTCAGCCCCTTGTTCAAGTGACCCTATACCATTTCAGACAAGTGACTGTCCAGTCTCTTCTTAAAAACCTCCAGTGATGAAGCATCCACAACTTCTGAAGGCAAGCTGTTCCGCTGGTTAATTGTCCTCATTGTCAGGAAGTCTCTCCTTAATTCCAGGTTACTTGTCTCCTTGATTAGTTTCCATACATTGTTTCTTGTCCTACACTCTGGTGCTTTGGAAAATAAATTGACCCCTCCTCATTGTGGCAGCCTCTCAAATACTGGAATACTGCTGTCATGTCCACCCTAGTCCTTTTCTCTAGACTAGCCAAACTCAAATCCTGCAATTGTTCTTCATATGTTTTAATCTCCTAAATTGTTTAACCATTTAATCTTCTAAAATGGAATTCACAGTCTCTTTAAAATGTTCATTAAATTCCTCTCATGCTTGTTTTTAACCCAGCTTTGGAAGAAAAAAAATAAAGTCATACTTATAGAGGAGAATATTTGTAGCTTTGAAATGAGGGGTCCTTAGAGCTCTCTGAACTTGGTTGTTTTCTTGCAGAAGTTTCATTATCCAAACTAGGTAACATTATCAATGCACTGATGCTGTTACCTAATTTGAGTAATGAGATTTCTGCAAGAAAACAACCAAGCTTAGAGAGCACCAAGGACCCATAACTCATTTTTTTTCCTGAAGATTTGTTAAAATATATTGTCTTGTAAAATCCATACCAGAGTCCTGTCCTCATGTTGAAAGTCTAAAAAGCATAGCAACATCTTTTTGAAGGAATGAAATTTAAAAAAAAAAGATTCTATCTGAGCTATTGTCATGGAGACAGATTGCTAAATGCATGGGTTATCATGGAAGGAACAACTTGATAAGAACATATCTTCTGTATGACAATTGATCCTAGTCATATCAAGTCATTCTTCTTCTGAATAGTCTTATTAAGTTCAGACCAAGTTCAATATTAATTCTCCGTATATTTCCTAATAATTAAAGAAGGCAGTTACTACTGAGAGTGTTTCTTCAGCTAAGCATGATCATGGGAAGGAATACCGAATAGCCTTCACCATCCAGATGTCTTCTAGTTGTCTATTCGCAAAATCCCTCTAGTTGTAAATTTCTGAGAACGGAAGTCTAATTCATTTAGAAAGCAAATTAATCCAGAATATCAACTTGGGAGCAGAAAGCCACAAATGATATTCTGCCACAAAAGTAAAATACTCCTTTCGGTTTCAAACTTAGATTTTCAAAAGGCACTACTGTGCTTTTGGCTGCAAAAGATTAAAAAAATGTATTTAGCAATAAACAGAACCCTCATCTATTATGTAATTGGGATAATTTACTCTGTATTTATAGCATTAGAAGTTTACTGTATTTGGGTTGTTCAAATCAGTTTGCATATCTAGTTGAAATTGTATTTTTCTAGTGTGCAGATTTAATCTATTTGCAGCTGCAGCAATAAAAATATACTTAAAACTATGCTGATTGATTATAATCAGTTGTAATCATGTCTTATAATTATGTTGCATTCTAGAGACAGGACATTTAAGCATACTCAGCACCATGTTATACAAAGAAGATTAGCTGTTACTTCTGTGAAATTCTCCTCACATTGAAATATTATGTATCTTCACACCATGTTTTATTAAATGTATTGTCCAGCAGCCAAATTAATTATCCTTTTTCTAAATGTATAGCATAACAAAAAAATCAAAATACCCATAATGGTTTGGAATTTCCTGCTAGTAAACAATACTCTCATTAGACATGTACAGCCTGTTTAGCTTGAAAATGGGTATCTATTCAATATTCATTTGATAATAATTGGGTATTACAGAATCAGCTGTGCATTCATGAAGTAATAAAATTGGGCAGGAAGATGCATAAGAGATATCTTATGTACCACAGATAACATGACTGTATATCATTATCAGTGGTTTTCAACCTAGTTATCTGAGTTTTAATTATTGTAACATTTCACCTTATAGCAATTAACCCCACATGTAACAATAACTTTAGGTAACAATTTGCAAGGCACTAGAAAGATTCAAACAGGTGCTTTGCTTCAACAAGACTAAGTGAAGCAGTGTTTTTAAGATGCTTCCCAAAGCACTAGAGCCTTCACTGATTGCCTTTTTAGCAGATCCATTAACTAAAAGGAACTTCTGAAGATGCAACGTGCCTTACTATGCCTTTGAGAGATCTATTTTATCTCTGTGACAATTTCATGTCACAGAGATAATGGTCTTCATGTACTTGTAACATAGAGGCAACACTGCTATCCATACAGTGTATTTTATGTCACTCCAACCACCTCTTCCAAAACAGGACAAGAAGTAAAGGATGAAAGCTAAAAGGCAGGACAAGAAGCCATGATGGAAACTTATCTAGAACTAAGGTGAAATTTCCTGACAATTAGAACAATTAATCCATGGAATGACTTACCTCCAAAAGTTGTGGGTGTTCCAACCCTGGAGGTTTTAAGAAGAAATTGGACAACCATTTGTCTGAAATGGTATAGGGTTTTCTGCTTGAGCAGGAAGTTGGACTAGAAGACCTCCAAGGTTCCTTCCAACTCTGTTATTCTATTATTCTATTATACATCTAGTAACCAGAAGAGGTCCTGACTGGATGCGGGGAAGCCTTTTCCTACTTATAATGACCTGTATTTTAACTGTGTTTGAGGAACCAATATGAAATATTTGAACAAGGCATATAGTGTCACTTTCACACCTCAAGAAAGCAAAAAGCCTTGTCTCTATGTCCCAAAGAGTCATGTCAAGATAAATTAGGGCAACCTAACTTTTTGTGGTTCATTTTGAATATGAATTTGCTCATTACTCATTACTTTCCTTAAAAAATGCAAAACATTTTTAAGTTTTGAAACATTGAGGATCAAAATCTGGCCTGTCACAACATTAACTCCCATAAGTTTTATTAGCCAACATAGTTAATTATGATGTTGCTGAACAAAAAGGTATTGGGGCTAACTAAGTGGACTATTCATTTTACATAAATTCTGTAAACTTATGGTTATTGAGTATGTGGCTAAACTAAATGCCCCCTTATTAGAAGGAAAAGCTACTTAATATTGTTTCCAAGAAAACTCCATGCATGCCTGTATCCATGTAATCATCAAGAGTTAAATTTCATTCAAGAACAATACTTACTCACTAATTTCTAAGCCCTAAATATTTGGGATCAAGGCATCTAAAAGAAGACTTTCATGCAGATTTGGCTCCTGAATTGTTACCAGAACTACTGTGCAGTTTTCTGTAGTTTTCACTCGGCATCAACAGGAAGATATCTTTTTTCTGCTATGGTCCCCATTGACTAGGAATATTTCCCCGTAAATGTAAATGTCTAATAGTTCTGTTACAATTTCAGAATATTTGTGATACTTTTTTGATATTTTTTTCATGTCATTGTTGAATTGCTCATAGCCATAGTTCTATTCTGTGTTTTAGTACCATGCTTATCTATGGAGATTCTCAGTCATCCATGGTCATGGTTGTCCCAAAGGTGCTTTTTCAAGAGGCAACTGGACTTTCTTTTTTTTTCTTTGAAGATGCTTCACTTCTCATCCAAGATGCTTCTTCAGCTCTGACTGGATGGTGAGTAATGAAAGGATTTATATTCCTTGTAGAGAGCTGGTCATTTTCCATATTTTAGAGAGTCTTTGAGGCCACTTGGAGGTTTATCTGTGTCCTCAGGGTCACCTGAGTAATGCAAATGGGTGTGGTACCTCCTTGGAACTGCTGAAAGGACTGTGTTGTTATTGAGTATATCGTTTTTTTTGGAGTATAAGATGCTCCAAAGTATAAGACACACCTAGCTTTTGGGGAGAAAAACAAGAAAAAAAATCTGCCTGTGCCTCCCAGCAATTTGTCTCTTTGCAGCAAACAGCCTGGTCAGCTTCAGCCTGACTAGCACAAGCAGCTGATTGTTGGTTGGATTGGCCTCTCAACGATCAGCTGTTTCAGGCTGCAGGGATTGCCATCGCCTATTGCCGCTTCCATGTGCTGTTTGCTGCAAGGAGGCAAATTTTGGCCTCTGCATCCCGTTTTCAGTGTCCGCACTCTCTGTTTTCGGCCTCTGCACACCACATTTTTGGCCCATTCCGGACTATGGGAATCGGAACTGGAGGAAAATGGGGCACGCGGAGACCAAAAATGGGTCACGCAGAGGCGGCAATAGGTGAATTTCTGTTGCCGAGTGAGATCTCGAATTTTGCCTGGTATATTTAAGTTTGTTTGGTGGACTGACTTGTTGGATCAACTTTCTCTTGTTTTATGGACTATTGGCCATTGTCTTGGGGACTAATCTTGGCCTGCATGTGGATGGATTTATTTGGGAAAGTTCTAAGGTTGGGGTCACCTGGGTAGTGCTGTTCCTGTAGACTACCATTTTTTTCTGGAAATCTATTCATACTCCCACACCATTTGAAGGGTGTTCATCCCAAGTTGCATAGCTAAAAGTCTATAGAGATTCTCAGTCATCCAGGTCATGGTTGTTCCAAAGGTGTTTTTTCAGATGGAAACTGGACTTTCTTGTTTTTTCTTTGAAGATATTTCACTTCTCATCCAAGAAGCTTCTTCAGCTCTGACAGGATGGTGGGGAATGGAAGGATTTACATTCCTTGTAGACAGCTAGTCATTCGCATCTTTTCAGAGGGTCATTGAAGCACTTGGAGGTTTATCTGTGTCCTCAGGGTCACCTGAGTAGTGGTAACGGTTCCTGTAGTCTGCATTTTTCTGGAAATCCG
This sequence comes from Oxyrhabdium leporinum, assembly GCA_032468155.1. Classification (NCBI taxonomy): domain Eukaryota; kingdom Metazoa; phylum Chordata; class Lepidosauria; order Squamata; family Cyclocoridae; genus Oxyrhabdium; species Oxyrhabdium leporinum. Next base: position 76,642 of record JANHFL010008499.1, read on the forward strand.
TTCAGTCCAATCAGACTACAAGTGGAAGAAAAAAGGAGCAATCTCTCTAGAAACTAGGAACAATATAGTACTTTGTAATGATATAAGAATAGAATCCACAAATAGAGATGTCAGTAAGCATTTTGTATTCAGTGGAGATCATCTTGTTGAGGCTGGTCAGGCAACTTAGCTATGAGTCCCATCTGCCTACTTTAGATGATAAATCAAAAGACTTTTTGTTTTTGTCCTCTTATTAGGATGGGAATTGTATTTGAATATATGGCATGCCCACTGCAATATTGCGTACTTGCAATTTAATTATGCAAATCAGCAATTTGGGAGGTTTTCTTATGTGATCTAACAATTAAATTGCATGGTACAAGGGTTAACTATTTCATCTGTTCTGCCAAATCACCACTTGAGATGCTGAAGCATCAGTAATTACATTTCTCAATGGCTAGATTTCTCAGTATGCCGCTGTAGCAAAAAAAAAAAGCTCCCATCCAGTTGGATATTGATGCATTTTGGGGCACAGGGACAGGGATTTGAAAATGGAATTTGCAGGGCATAGAGCAGAAGGGATTGAGACCTGGAGGCAAAGAGAAAATGTGTGCAGAGGAGAGATAATTGGGAATCGAATGAGAAACCTGGGAATAACCAAGTGCTTGAACATCAGAAGAGAGAATTAACTCAGGCATCACATTGTGCACTCAGTTACACCAAAAATCAAGGGTTATATGAATATGTTACAGAGAAGAATTTGATCCAATGAAAGAAAGAAATAAAAACTACTAGGAGTTTTGCAGCACTGAAAGCAAGCAGTATCATGCTGGTATTTGGACTCAACGAAGTAAATCAATGACTAATAGTATGTTAACAGAGTTTAATAGGCAGCGATTATTTTTCATTTAATATTTTCCATTCCCTTATTTTGTTTGTCTGTATTTTATAATATTAATATATCTAGGAATGGTAATATTATGCTAGCTTTTTATCTTTTACTTTTGAAAAATTAGCCTTCTTATAGATAGATGCAAGAAATCCTCGACTTACAGCCAGAACTGATTCCAACATTTCTGTTGCTCAGTTGTTAAGTGAGTTTTATTATCGTTCTTGCCACAGTTGTCAAGTTAATAACATGGGTGTTAAGTGACTCTGGCTTCCCCATTGAGTTTGTTTGCCAGAAGGTCGCAAAAGATAACCCTGGGACACTGCAACTGTCATATATATGAGTCATTTGTCAAGCATCTGAACTTTGATCACATGACCCTGGAGATGCTGCAATGGTCATAAGTGGGGAAAATGGTTATAAGTCACTGTTTTCAGTGGCGTTGTAACTTTGATCACTAAATGAACTGCTGCGAGTGGAGGACTACCTGTACAGTATATGTGTGTGTATGTGTATGTTATGTATAATCATGTACATATTTTATTATTTTCATAATAAAACACATTGAATTTATAAGAAATATTTCAAATAAAAAAAAGTTACAAAATTTAAATATATTGAGATATTTTTTTTGAGGGCATTTGACTGGGGTATCTATTTACCTTCCTTACCTACCTAGATTTCCATCTACCCTATCATGACTTAATTTATTTCTGCCAAATAGAATTCATAGGAAACGAAAGCATTCTTACATATACAATTGTGAATTTGTTGCATTTGGAATGCCTAAGATTAAATCCCAATATCTTCACATATTTTACTGATGTTCCAACTAGTTGATTACAAACTCAAAAGGAAGAAGGATAGAGAAGGCAATTGCAGATGAAGCCATGTGTAGATCGAACCAGGAGTTATGATAGATGTATTAATTATAGATGGAGTCAGGGATCACCAGGGCAAGAGACTAATTTACTCAAGAAACCATCTTGTCCCAATTACAATATCCCTTCCCACCTAGTCAGGCAGGGAGAGCATATTGTGGATCCTGTTATTTAAAGAATTTTGACTGACAGGATCCAAGAAGAAAGCTTTCTTGCTGTTGGCTCTACCCTTTGGAACCTCTTAGCTCCAGAGGTGAGGTGGGCCCCCACTCACCTAGCCTTTTCTCATGGGAGCAAAGGAAGAAGGAAAATTTGTGAAAGTGAATTGGTATCTAAGAATTTTGGTTCCTTATTATTGTATTTTATTATTTTATTTTATTTGCTTAATTAAAACAAATATTAAAGTTCTCCAACTTTATGCCCTAGATGGTGATATCATCTATCCAAATGCTAAATGGGATGATATGTTTTTAATACCTGGGTGGAAGACCACCAAGGTAACAGGTGATTCTTGAAAAAAGACATCTGATGAAATGAGCTGCGTTATGCTTTGAATAATATTTGTTAAAGGAAAAGGTGTGACCAGATTTCTGATATGTCGTCATTTTAAGTAAGCTTCAGCGTTCCATGAATTTCATGGCATAGAATAGATTTGAAGCTAGGTCTCCCAAATTCTTCTCCAACACTTTAAACACTGCCTCTTATTTCTTCCTGTGCCAGAATGAACTGCAGAAAAATAGAGAAAGGATAAACACAATCAGGACCAGGAAAAGTTATCCTCATACTATCTTCAATGAGAAATAGCTATTCTTCTTTTCTTTTTTGCACAGGCTCAAAATTGATTTTAATCCTTTCTATATAAACAGTTGGCCAGGACAAAAGGACTCACTATACCCCACTGAAACATTGGATTGCAAAAAGGCAACCTGACTTAGATGAACAAATTTATTATTATAGTTGTAGAAATATATAAACCAAAAATGGTTTATATTAATATTTATATATGACATCAGCCAACACTGTTCTGCTCTGCACGGATTGTCATAAAAGAAAGCTACCCCACAGAAGCAGTGAACGTCAGAGTTGTGCAAAATTTTGAGAAGGGACTTCTTTTTCAAGAAAAATATTCAAGGAAGTGGCTTCCACTAGAGTGGAACTACATTGAAACTATCTTGCCACATCAAGCGATAACTTTGCTGGTCTTCTGCATTGCATCCACACATACAACAGATGTTCCAATAAAAACAAAGTGGTCAGTGATGTGGCCCAGAAAAACACTATGATTGGAGATGTAAAAGAGGTAAACCAAGATTTCTGGGTCACATCGTCACTATGTTCCATCTAGCAGAGAAGAAGAGCTTCATAAAGTAGCAGTGCTTCAGATAGCTCTATTGAATAAACCAATGTTACAGCCACGTACATGTCAAATTCATTCATTAAAATGGGTACCGCACAGTTTTCTGAATAGAAGAAAGGCATTATAGGTTTAGAATGAGTCAAAGCTTTCCTGATCTGAATCTGATGTCTTCTACCTAGAGAGATGACCTGGGGGTGAGGGGAGAGAGAGAGTATCCACTGTAATAACAAAACCTGAAGGATGTGGATATGTGATACTGACCTATACAAAACCAGCTCAGGATATTCTGACCTTGGACAAAATCAACCAGTGAATGGTCACTCTCACCCAAAGCATTAAAATCAAAACCCTGAAATTGCCAACAGGAGTTCAAAATGACATCAGAACATTTGTGTTCAGGACATACATTGTATGCATAGCGAGGCTTCCAGTTCCTGAGGTGGCTAGGCAGACGGCATTTCCATACCAATGTTTTCATGTTTCATTTTTGAACTTCACTTAGTATGGTTCAAACTTTAAAATGGAAAAAAGTGGGTAGAAGGGAAAGGAGAAAGTTCATCTTTGGAGACGTTAAAGCTATTTTATCTGCTTTTTCTTGGATTTTACAATGCCTTTAAAAATATATTTGAAGCAATAAAGATTATTTCCATTATTATTGGTTCAGGATGGAATTTGTTTTTAAGAAATATATTTTTTTTCTTTTTTTCCAGTGGGTTGAATAAATACATAAAGTGGAATAATAATGAGATCATTACTGATATTATATGCTGACCCAAAGACAGAGTCCATCCTCTTAAAGTGACGCTGGAGCAATCATTCTGTCTTATTTCTTATTTCTTGCTAGAAAATATTTGATTCACGCTGATCCTATACCTTCTGAAGAACTACAGTAGGACAAAGTGTGGCTACTAAGATGACATTTAGTGCCTTATAAAAGATAATATTGTATCTAAGATGGTAAAGCATGTATAAGACATTGATAACTTTAGCAATAATTGTAGCTTTGGTATATATTTTTCAGGGAAAATAATATTTTCTGCAATCAATTCTATGCAGTGCTTTCGACAGATAATAATATGAGGCCTG
>JANHFL010008499.1:84644-103157 GCA_032468155.1 Oxyrhabdium leporinum
CTCCCTCCCTCCCTCTCTCTCTCTCTCTGTGTTCCTCCAGGTTGCAATATATTTAAGAAGTTATCTATGATTCCTAAAGATGCTTTGGGCATATCTGTTTATAGTGCCTTTTTTCTTAAAGGACACTTTTATATGTGGAAATAATTGTTCCTTTCTATTATAAATCACAGAGAAATGCTAGCCCAAAGCTGTTCTGTTATGTGATTAAAAAAAGGAAAGCAAAACCTGAACTCAGCAAGAAGACTTAAGAGAGAATGAGCAGGAAATCTGAAATTGTTTTGACAGTAAAGATATAATAATTTATTTCTACAGACTATTAAAGGTTTACTGGTTACATAGAACATGAAATACTTGTGCACACCAGAGAAATTTTCAATTAGGTCAATTCCTTAATTGAAGTGTCTATAATATTATATAGGGACATGTTTTTTTCTTTGTTATTTTATGCTAAGAATAATTCCACTCTGACCACACAAATATTGCCGTATGTTTATCGAATCTGTGGTACAGTAGTTTATTTTCCAACACTTTTGTTTGAAATTATGAATTGGCTGAATGAACATATATTGGTGTCAACTGTAATTACAGAGAAAGTTCATCTACATTATGTTAATAAATGTAAATCATAACTATGTCTGTATTAATAAGATACAAGTTCATTTCAGTCAACTCATTACGACTTTAATGCCATTTTGATTACTTATGTTGTTTATGAAATTGTAAGAGTCTGGAGATAGTTTGAAAATATTAGAATGATAGTTTCAAATATTAGGCTGGTTGTGGGCCAACAGAATGATAACTTTATGGGGAAAAAATAAAGGAGCAAATAATGTTATTTTCATATTTGAAACAGTTGAATATCTACTTGTCCATTATATGTGTGTCTTAATAATTTGTTCTGATATCAGTTCTATTTTTCTTCCTATTTGTCAATCTTAATTCAAGTTGGAGGATTCAATATGCAATAGATTCCTGATTTGATCAGTCATTATTTATTTCTGATGTTTATTTCTTCCACAATGAGATTATTTTATGAAGAAAAAGTAATTCAAAGTAGAAAACATTAAAATCAACAAAAGTTTAATTGCAACTAGGCTAACAGCAATAAGAGCATGAACTTGCATCTTAAAGAAAAAATATCAATAAAACAAGCTAAAATAATCAATGGATAAAGAATTCAGGAATTTGTTTTCATTTTATATCCTTCTGGCTACAACTACAGTGTGATGCTATCTAAATTCCTAACAAAATGTGAACAGTTGGAATCGAAAGACTAATATCCACAACTTATTGTAGAAAACTTAAATGAGCTTAATAAGAAAGTTTTTGGCCTGTTTTTCAGACTTAAAAGTCAACCGTCATCTAAAGAGTAAGTTAGCAATACCAATAAGTTAGTGACCTGTGCATTTTGCCCCGGCATGTTGTACACAATAAGACCTCTTTCTAAAATGCACGCGCATAAAGATATGGTACTATGAGCAACCACCATGGCCACCACAAAAGTCATCTGGTCAATGGTAACAACACCTGAAAGACTTTGATATGCAGCTGATGAGAGAAAGCCAAAGAAAAAGGATGTCATTGCCATGGCTTGCAATTGTAGTTTGGAAGGACCCTCAATCTCAATGATTATGTCAACCCAAGGAAGTAGAGCAATCCTAAGTGCAGTTTCGGAAATACTGAAAAAAAAGACGTGATTTATGCCTGTCCCTGGAATGTCCAACAATTTTGGAGGAAGTTATGTTTACTGGTACTGTAGTATGGAATTAAACACACTAATCTGTGCAGAACCATCTCAATCGTAGTAATTTCTTTTTACCAAAATGGAAGAGTCCAATCTCATCTGAAAGCAGCTATGGTATTAAGCTTAAAGGGCAACAGTAATAAGAGCAAGGAATTCACTTTAAGAGAATCCTGAGCAAATTCATTTTAAGAGAATTATTTTAAGAGAATCCTGAGCAAATTTCATCCCAATGGTTCTGTTGTGTATATTCATTCAGCCATACAGCCTGCATAATATCAAAGATGACTGCAGTTTGACTCTTGCACAAAGACCCATCCAGCCAGTGTAAGTAGCCTAACATAGAAATGAGAGTGTATGGTTCCACATGGCCTTAGTGCTCTTAGTACACTAGACAACTAGGGGTCCTTTACAACTTATGGACTTCAACTCCCAGAATTCCTAAACCAGCCAGGAATTGAAGCCCATAGGTCAAAAAGGAGCAATAACTGTCACTCCTGGTTTAGTATGTCAGTGCCAAAATAGTCACCAATATATCTTTATTCAGGAAGTTCATTAGCAGAGTTGACTAAATTGACTGCTTTGATTAAAGAAAAAAAAACACAATTACTTTTGTTTCTACTTGGAAACCACTTCTGTACTTTGTGCTTGAGATGGGAAAAAAATGAAAATTTGATTTTGGGTTTTACTGCTTAGATAGGTTTGTTGTCATAAAAATGGCTAATTTATACTACTATGTAAAAGTAAAAAGTTGAGGTTTGATGCTATTATCTGATATTTGTGTCACAGAAAGTTCAATGGAAAGGTGAGACCTCAAATAAATTTTAAAGATGCAAGAAACTGTAGACATTATATAAGACTTCTGAATAGTTGTGTTGTGTGTCTAGGAATCATACAATTAGAAGACCAACACTGAACATAAATATCCATTTCTAAATATAATGATGACAATATTATAAAGGAAACTTTATGACTTCCACCTCTACTTTTTTGTGTCTTCATCATGACATCACAACATGTTTCATCACTTGCCCCCTCCATGTTTTCTCTCTCAGGAAAAAAAAAACTATAAGGAGGGGAAAAGCCATTGGAAAGCTTTCAATATAAATATATATATATAAGCTCATTTATTCAATGTAGCATATTTTACTTATTATTTTAACACAAATCCTATACTCAATAGCTAAGGGGAAACCTTTCTTCTGCAGCCAGGTACCTTTTCTTCTGCAGCCAGGTACCTTCAGAAACAATGAGAACTAAAAATTGCCATCAGCAGAATGAAGACTCCTAAGCCAGGCAACAGAGACAATGCAATTCTTGTCACTAAAGGCATGACATAGCCAGAAAATCTTAAACACAGTGACAAGATTCCTGATAGCTATTATGGCTGCACAGAGGTAGTCACAGTAGCTAAAAATTCTGGCATGGCTTAATGTCCCTCCTGTGACCTTAGCACACATTCTCTGTTTTCACCTGGCCTTAGGGTTCAAAATTGTTCCCTTTGGGATTAGTAATAGAGGAAAGCAAGGAATGGCAGTCATTGCTCCAGGGTTCAAATCTCACCCTGCAGCAGTAGCTGTGACATCTTCTTTTCAAATTGTGCTTATGATTTGCAAACATCAGCAAACCCCAAAAGAGAACTAGGCTGAGATGTCCTTTTCAGGCAGTCCTGGGGCAAGCGGTAAATTCTATTTCTTGAACATGCCACTTCTTTCTCCAGCTTCAGTTATGAATCTCCACCAGCAAGCCCATATAGTGGATTTTTTTAAAAAAAGCAGGGATCATGCTTCTGAAAAAAACCAACATCATTACAAAGCTGACCTTGCAGATGATCTTGAGGAAGCTAATAATTCTACCAATAAAGCTTAAGTAAGTTATGGGTCAATGCCACCGGAAGGCCTGCTTTGCATGCCTGGATTGATCACTAGGATTCTACTCTAGTTCAGATCTGTACAACAAACCACAGAAAGGAATCTCTCATAGCAGAACATTTCATAAGCTGGAGAATTTCTCAAGCCTCTTTTTAGATGGAATCATGCTAGCAAGTAGATAGGAGACTGAGAAAACAAAATCTATAGTTTTCTCCTGTTTCCTATTAATAGAGACATGAGTGGAGAATGTCAAACAAAGTAAGAACATGTATCCTAATAATATAAACAAAATTCTATAATTTTGCATTAAAATAGTACATTCTTTATTGCGCTATAGATAATATTCTATAAAAGGGACAAATACCACAGTGGCAAGGAGGTAGGAACCACAATGGCAGCAATAATTCCTAAAAAAACTTAACTAAAGATCTCCACTGAAAACACAGCTAATTAAAATGACTACTGCTTAAAAAATGTATTAAAAAAAAAGACCTTGAAGACACAAACTGGAAAGGTATTTTCATAATCTGGAAACCACAAGAATAAAAAAGCCTTCTGCTGTATGCTATCAAAATTAAACTGCATGACTTGTGAGACTTTACTGTTCACTATTACATGTTTACTATCTGAAATGCTGTACAAGATGTCAGAGTATTATTTTAGCTTTACAGATGGAGCACTGAAGCAAAGCCATTGAGTAATTAGGTTCAAGGTCAAAGCAACAACTGAGATCACTTATTTTTCACTCCAAGTTGCATTCAGGAATGAAGAACACCATGGCAAGCATCCGTTTGCTCACTGAGGCAATCAGGCTGTTTAGCTATGGAAAATTATTATTTCCTTTAAGTGTTAAGGTTATCTGCCCATCCATTTGTATACCACACATTAATTATACTATCTGTCCATTTAACAACCTGCATGTCAGAACATACATTTTAAAACAAGCAGTTCCAACTAAAATCAGACTAAAATCAAATAGCTTAACTTTTCAGGAGGAATTGTACCAAATCCTTATCTGAATCAGGGAAGCTAAAAGGAGACTTTATCTGATCCTCAGTGTATTTCTTTGTAGAGGGAAAATTTGCATTTTGACCCTTTCCTTTCAAACACTAATCAGATTTCAGTTGGAGCTGAGAAAGCTTCTGTACCAGAGACAAATTCCTTGGGTATATAATTACACTTGGCCAAATAAAATATTGTATTTTATTCTAATGTGATTCAAGCCTAAGTAGAAATCATGATAGAGCCAAATATTACACTAAGCTATTATTTTTACCCTGCCATGTTGAACTAACAAGAATAGTTCATGAAATCAAGTTTACTAAGCTGAGTTTACACAACACCTTCAATTAAATCTACAGAAATTACATTATAATTCATTTAGAATATTTGTATTTGTTGAAGGAGAAGGTAAATGTGTTTGGGTACAGATCTATTGGGACAACATGAGGAAATCAGTCACTGGCCAGCAAGTGACCAGTGACTATTTCTGTGCTCTGCTATTGGCTAGAAAGGGCACACCCAGGCTGACTGATAGGTCTCTTTGGACTTTACAAATCTAGTAACATATAAACATGTACATGGTCCAGATAGCCCAGCCAGAATCTGGGTCAAGTGCATTTTAAACTGTACTCAGAATGGCTGAGAAAACAGGAAGGCTGATCACCTGGAAATGTATAATGTTCCATTTTCAAGCAAGCAGACAGAAGATGCATTAACAATTGTGGTATTTTTTTTTTTTTGAATTTAACCTTATGGATTGTGCATTTCATGTTATAAAATAAGACAAAATATAAATCGCAAATTTGATGTACAATTCCATATGGCCATGTTTTGTGAGCGTATCCACAGAATACCTGTAAACCCGATCCCACTCTGCAAAACATCATTAATCATAAATTCTGAACCTAAGTTTATACTACAGATTATTATACAGAGCACGGGTGTCTAATTTTCACTTGCCTAGGCTCCAATGAGTGAAGAAGAATTGTCTTGGGTTGCATATAACTGATATAAACTACTTAATATATATAAATCACATAACAATATTAAAAGTTTATTATCTTATGGGGCTGCATTAATAGCTTGTCTAAGGCCGCATGAAGTCCATGGGTTGTGGGTTGGACATGACTCATATAAAGAGTCATGCATTGCTAGAAAAATTTTGAGGTCACCCAAATCAATTCCTTCTCATCCCTTTATTTGGGAACAGGCAGCCTACACATAACAACATTTTGTGTAACTGTATATAGAGTGTGATAACAGATCACCAGCAAAATTGGTATTCTGTCTTTCTCAGCAATCATGGCATATGATCTCCCATTATTTTTTACATCACCATATGTTGTATTGTTTTATTGTCTGTACATTTTCTTGTTTGTAGGCTGTTTTTAGCGGCTGGCCTTTGGCTGCAACAATGAACACATTCATTAATCAGATGTTTTATGAGAAACGAATCATTTACACTTTAATTAACATGGAGTCAACAGAGTGAAGTAATCATAATTCTTGGACTACGGCATGTACTAAGAAATAGAAATTATCCTTCTTGAAACACATTTTTTTCCTCTATATTGAATGCTTTCTATTAAAAAAAAATCTTAGAGTGGCATCAAAAATATAGATTTCAAATATATACTCTTTGAAGATTTCACATGATTCTTCAGCCTTTTGGAACACTATAGCTGCTTTGCTGGAATCATAGCAACCACCTACATTTTAACAGTTTGTGGGTACATGTATAGGCCTGAAAAATAATAGCAATTAAAAGCTAATTACCATTACCACAGATAATCCTTGACTTACAGTCACTCCTGGGACCAGAATTTATCTTGCTAAGGAAGGTGAGTGAGTCATGTCTGATTATACGATCTTTTTTTGCTTTGGTTGTTAAGAAAACCATTGCAGTTGTTAAGTGAATCACATGGTCAGTAAGCAAATACATCTTCCCCCAATTGACTTGTCAGAAGCTGGCTGGGAAGGTTGCCAATGATGATTACATGACCCTGGGATACTGCAAGTGTTGTAAATACATACTGCTTGTCAAACATCTGAATTTTGATCATGTGACTGCATGGATACTACGATGGGTGTAAGTGTGAGGACCAGTTGTAAGTTACTTTTTTCAGTACCATTGTAATTCCAAATATATATATATATATATATATATATTTCAGGTGTTACCATGAGCACATATACTAAGGATGATGTTTCAGGGTGTAATGGATGCTACAGAGTAATTCATTGCTGTTATAACCTATTTCCTTGTGTCGGTTGTTGTGCTATAACCCACTACATTATTCACATTTTGCTGTCAACATTTTTAATATCTCAAGTACAAAGCTATGGTATTGGAATGTATTATGTGATGGTGTGATGATGAAAACTTGAATTTCTCATTGAAGTGGACTGAACTGAAAGAAATATTTACTTTAAAAAAAAAAGAAAAGTCTGATTTAATTAATTTTCCCCCTATGCTTATACTTTACAGGTATTTTAATATGTTTATTCAGTTTTTAAAAAGTGGCAAACTCATTTGCTGTAAATCAGGTGTTTTTAGACTGGTTAAAACTTTTAATTGTTTAATTGTTTCATATGATTTCTCACCCAGAATGGTTAGACACCAACAAAGACCTAAGGAAAAAACAAGTTGGAATCAGAACAGGTTAGTTTACCATAGTAATGATTATTACTATTTTAAAGGGGGGAAAAACTACACAGGAGTGATTTCGTCAGAAAAATACACTTACTTTTCTTTTATGAAATTATTATAGATTTTAAAGCAGGGTGTTTTTTTCCAAATTTATGTTAGTCCATCTCTAGGGACAACATCTGGATGAAGTGTGAGATCATCTCTTTCAACTTATGATTACTTCTGCTCATCTGCCAGTTTTAGAGCAAAATCTCAGAGTTTTATACAATCCTTCGGGACTAAAGACTGATATAATGCAGCCTACTAAAAGAGTTCAGCAGGGATGCATATTTACTCCATCATTACTGAACCTTTACATTCATTGGTAGATTGTCTCGTTAGAGTAGAATTTCATACTCTCAAATTAGCTGCCAGACACATTTCTCTCCTAATTTATGCTGATAATGCACTAGACTTGTCTGGAACTCTTATAGAAATGAGAGGAACATGTAGATTCTTGGCTTCTCAACGAAAGCAGGAATCCCTGTCCATTAATTAAAGAAACTGGTGGGACTTGCCAAAAAGGTTTCAAATTATAAACAGAAAAATTTATAGATCTGTGTGTTTTTTCTGGATCCTGTTTAGCCAAAGTCCTCTACAGGGTTGCGGTGATTGCAGTCTATATATTTAAAAGGAAACTAGTTCTGCCCTTGCTTCCTCGTTATCATAATAGGTTTCTATGTGAACAAGATGCCTTCTGCAGTAAGGAACTCTCTACATTTAAAGAGACACTTCAGAGATTTAGATTCTTGAAAAATAGATGGCTCTGTAGTCTAACAATGAAATAAAATACAGGCCTCTAAGCTAGTGTGCTCACCCTTGAATCTCTTCCATTGAATTGGAGCAGTATGGATTTTAAATGCCTCAGTGCAGTCTAAGAAAATGTTCAATTTATTGCCACTTCGAACGCTGCTAATATCATGTGCAGATGAGCTCTGTAAATTGTACAGTAATGGCTAATTCAAAGTTTGCAACCAACTATGTGACCAACCAAATAACATTAAAGAAGATGTCAAGATATCAATATTATAAGAAAGGTTTATTAAACTGCTCCCTGTTCTTAAAGCTCCTGTTGTTCCCTTCCTCTACCTAGAATTAGTAAGGATAGAATTCCATGGGTTGTTTACTTTTTGTTTATTATTTCCTGCCTTCATTATTTTTACAAATAACTCAGAGCAACGAACATATCCAACAGTGAACATATCCAACACATCCTGCTCCTCCTATTATCCACAGCAACCCTGCAAGGTTGGTTGGGCCGAGAGAGAGTGACTAGCCCAGAGCCACCCAACTGGCTTTCATGGCTAAGGTGGGACTAGAACTCACAGTCACCTGGTTTCTAGTATGGTGCTTTAACCACTAGATAACTATTCACCATGCTGGCTGAGGAATTATGGAATTTGAAGCCCACAAGTCTTAAAGTTACCAAGATTGGACAGCCCTGCACTAAATCAATATAACACACAAGGAGTTTGCTCTGACAAAATAGAGCTGATATTTCCTTTCATACTCTCCCAACTGATGGGATGTTTGGCCTGGCTTGAGGAAAATTAGCTAGGAAAAGATTACTATGTGTTTTTACAAACTTAGAAGAAGAGGAAAAGGATACCAAGGTAACCAATGATAAAATCCCATCCCAAGATACATAATAGCATGGGTGATTAACTCAGGTCAGGATGAGATATTTGTTAATTTGTTTCACCAGTGATACGCCCTAGAGAAAAGCTGCTGAGGAAGAGACAGGTTGTTCAAGTAATCTTCCTAACATTGATTTACAAACGGAAAAAAAAGGTAATGTCAATACGTACATGTGGATGCGCACCCACCTACAAACAAATAATAATTCAGTATATTTGCATGCTGTCAATTCACAGTGACTTTCTGGAAGAATGCAAGATTTTTTAATAGTTTTCTCAAAGTTGCCACTATGTCATTTTTGACAAAAGTGATGAGGAACTTGCTAAATGCTAAACTGTTCCACCATCTGTTATCTTCTGTCATGATGGTGGAGGCTGCTAGCAGCAGTACTCGTTCAACAATCACAATCGCAATAGCACTTAGACTTATATACTGCTCCATTGTGCTTTACAGCACTCTCTGAGCAGTTTATACATGTCAGCACATTGTCCCCCGCAATCTGGGTCCTTGTTTTACCGAACTAGTAGGATGGAAGGCTGAGTCAGAATGAAACTCCTGGCAGTGGGGCAGAGTTAGCCTGTAATACTCAATCTAACCACTGTGCCACCATGGATGATATATGGTGGGATCCCTGTTAGGATTCCAACCAGCATTTGAAAAGCTGATCATTTTGTTGCCCTGATCGACCAAAAGCATGTCTATCACAGTGCCATCCTAAATAGACATACTTAGAAATAAATTCCACGGAATATAATTGCAGTTACTTCTAAATCCAACCCAATTGATTTTATTCTGTACATGTTAATACGATGCAGTCTGATATATTTATATAGATAAATGTCTGATTAAAAATGGATTCAACATCATGAAGTCTATAGCTGGAATCCTATGCATATAAATTCAGTAGAATTTACTTGTGAATTACATTATTAGTCTGGGCTGTACAGATAACACTTCTTGGAACAGGTTACATTTATTAGAACAACTCATGGGTTTTCAGATATAATATATAAAGTTTTGAAAAATTTTGACTTTTGGTGTTATATTCTATTCTTATCCTCATCTGTAAATCAAATTTAAGTGTCAGTAATCTTTAAACCATGTCAACTTATTTACTGCAATAAACTTACTTTTTTTTAGTAACAATTTTAGTGTGATGGATAAAAGCTGATCAGGGTCATTCACTGATAAATGTATTTTGGAGGATTTTCTCTGTTAATCCTAGTCTGAATTTTTATCCATAAAAACATGCCGTTGCGCACATTGCACACACACACACACACACACACACACAATCACACAACTTCTTCGAATTTCAATTTCTTACTTTTTCTCCTTGTTGAACTATTGGGATCTTTTCATTTAAAATTCAGCCCAACTCTAATTCAACTTTACATCTGCAAAACCCTTTATTGCTAAATTCAAATAACTATTATTTTTCTTGGTCAACAAAAAAAGGAGATGGAGATGATAAAGAAGCTCACCTAGTTTCTTTCATTATTAAAAAAGATGAAAACCAATGGTTGCTTTTGCCTATTTCTTCTCATGCCTGAAACATAGCAAAAACCAACCATTTCACTACCTTTGTCACTGCCATTGCATTCAGATACAATTAGCAAATTAGTAGAAAAAGCACCCAAAGAATTGATACAGAAATATTTGGGATAATATCACAGCAATAATAGTATTTAGTGATAAAATATCTTTGTACAGAAAAAAATGTTAATATTTCATGTAAAAAGGAAGTTATTTGTGTTAAATTTATCCATAAACATTTTTTTTTTCAGAACACTGGAGGCTTTTCTCCTTCTCCTTCTCATCAAACTACGAATGGGTTGAAAGAATGCTTACTGGATAATTAGAAGAACATCGAACACTTAGATGCTAGCCAGCCTATTGTCCAACATTCTATTTTCTTCCAATTTAAATGTAGCCTATGGTAAAATAGAAAATCACAATTTTCACCGAGTTGAATAACAATCCGTATCTCTGGAATATAATGAAACTACAGTAATAAGGAAAAGGTCAGCAACCTCTTATAGCCCTGCCCACTCCACAAAACATTTGGGCATTTCGTGAAAGCCCCAGATCTCTTGCATCACCATCCTGAGCATTTGCAAACATTTAAGGGAGAATGCCAACTCTCATGAAACATCTCATGAGGTAAAAGGATCGTTTCCAAAAGATAAAAGAGAACGAGTGTATTATGATCTGTGAGAAATCAAAGAAAGAAAACCTGAAATCAGGATGAAAAGGAATGTTCATTTTATAAATTGTCTGCCTCTAAAATGGTATTCTAGTAGCACCCAAGCTCCAGAACAGTTTGATGATATGACCAGAAAACAGAGCAAGGATTCTATTATTACACTAAAGTAATTTGTTTGCTTTTGGCTTGGTCTATTTTATTAATTCATCCTTTGTGATTCATAAACTGTGTCTGATGACTCTGAGATCAACCAGCCACTCTACTCAATACATCATGGTGCTACTAAGCAAATCACACCATCTGGCTCCCCATGACATATACACCCTTGATTTCATAGCTTTGTATTTTGCAGTGAAATTATTTTTGATTGTGCAGAATTTCATCCATGCTACAAAGGGTCCCTTTGTGAGTGAGATGGGTGGTTCAGATATGTGACAAATAAGTTGAAACATAAAATTAAAAAGAAATGATACAGCAATTTCACCAATAGATGCTGAAGCCCTCTGCTTTTTTATTTATTATAAGTCCTTTATGCTGCTTCAGTTGAACAAATATATAGTAAAATATAGATAAAAATATATAATAACATACAGGAAAAAAAGTATCTCCATCAGCTAAGTATAATAAGTAAAAATAAGTTAGTCAAGACATAATTTTAATTGAGGGGCAAAATCAGTTTAGCAAATCAATAACACATTTCTCTAAAGTATTTCAGCTTGAGAATCAACTGATACAAAAAATACATATTGTAATGTAGCTAATTTAGATTTGGATTTAGCTGAAAATGGGGGGAAATGGCTGGCACGAGGGAAAAAGATGATGCTACAGTAGACAATTCATATATTATCTAAATTATGGCTTTGACAGAGAAGATGGAGATTAGGTTTAAGGTTTTATGTCTATTTAGAACTGAATCAACATATGTCACACTTCAGATAAATGAATAATTCAGACCACAAGATGACCTCCGTAAACAGAAAAACATCAGATCTCTGAAACAACTCATTAGGAATCAATAAATAAAACCGGAATGAGT
Organism: Oxyrhabdium leporinum; assembly: GCA_032468155.1. Taxonomy (NCBI): domain Eukaryota; kingdom Metazoa; phylum Chordata; class Lepidosauria; order Squamata; family Cyclocoridae; genus Oxyrhabdium; species Oxyrhabdium leporinum. The sequence goes on from JANHFL010008499.1 coordinate 96,828, forward strand.
CACATCACCTTGATAAAGAAAGACACAGCAGATGCTGATTTGCGTTTCTTTTCACTTTTGTATCTAATTGTAACAATAAGTTTACACATAATTAAGTTCCCAATGCCTGTGGGCAAGAAAGAGAATGAATTAAACTGCAACTAATCTTCCTTTCCATTCTTCTCAAATAATAATAAAAATAATCATAGTGATAATAATTGCCATTGAGGTCTATGATGTGCAGTGCAAATATAGGCTATCAGCAATCTGGTATTTCTAACAAGGAAAGCATTCCTGGGAAGCCCCCATGAGCCAGACTCATTATGGCTTTGCTATTTGCAACTCTAAAGAGTGGTTAAGGCACCGTCAGCATTTTTTTTTCATATAACCTCCTCCTTGAGGTTGTTTAGAACTCAGCAATAAAAAAAAGCACACATGTCAGGAGAAAAAAAAAGGCACAAATAAGATCCTGGGTATTGTTATTAAAATAAGCAGGACAACTTGGAAAACTTCCCCTTTTCTCTTTGTTTCTTTGTTCCCTTATAAAAACTAAGAACTTGCTGTAGGTGTTGCTTTGACACTCTGTTCACTCTACTTAGGAATGAGCAAGAAGGCCTTGGAAAAAGGGAAGCTTCTTAGAAAGAGCGAGCCAGGAATACTAAAAAAAACAAATAACAAAAACAAAACCTTTATTGCTACTCACTAACAATGCCAGGATTCTAGTTATATTTCAGCTCAGTGGATTAATTGATTGATTATGTGCCACCAAGTCAGGGTTGACTCTTAGCAACCATATAGATTGATTTGCTCCATCATGCTCTATCTACAACATGCTCTTTCAAATATTCCATTGTTACTCCAATGGAATACACACTTAACTCGCTGCCAGCCATTGCCTTGTCTTCTTTTTTTTCTTCCACTTTTCTCTCCCGTATAAAATTCTCAAGACAGCTGGTCTTCCTATGCGTCTAAAATATGAGGATTTGACTGTGGTTATTTATGTCACAGGTGAGACATCAATGTTTATTTGTTCTATGATCCAGTTGTTTATTTTCTTGGTTATCCAGGCTTTCTCAACAACATTTCTCCAACTGTTGGAAAAGTGACAACAAGTTTATTACTAAAGCCTCAATACTCTTCCTATGAAGCTTCTTCAAAGTCCAATATTTGCTTCCATAGAATGTCACAGGGAAAACCATTGTCTGTATGATTGTGCTCTTTCTCGGTCGAAGTACATCATGGCTTATGAATGCGCTTTCCAGAACAGCACAGATTTTGAAACTACAGTTGTTGTCTTCCAGTATAGCTTTAATATACAGAAAAGGGTGGCTTTAAAATTGGAGGGAACAAGTTGAATAAATAAGGGGACAATAGGCAGCCTGTTCTCATTCTTTTGGCAAACTACAGCCAGTCTGTTTCACCATCTTCCATCTAGACCAAACCTGGGCATTTTACAGCTGCTAGGCCACATTTGGCCCTTTGGCCGTCTCTGTATGGCCCATGTGAGATAATAAAAAATTAGAAATCAAATGTAAATAAAGGTATGCCATGCACAGAATACAACTGTATGGCTTTTATTCTGAAGGCAGATGCTGGGGTTTGTGGTTTTTTTATTAGTATTTATTTATATCTGTGTGTGGACCTATGCACCTTCACAGCCCTATGGATTTGGCCATTCACAAACAAACTGGGAAAATTAATTGCCCACCTCTGATCTAGACTATAAGTTCCTTACCCAGGTATAGGCATGAGGACAGTGAGATGTTTCTGTGATTCCTGTTTTCCTAAGCAGATGCCATAGGTTGACATGCTCATTACAAAAAAAAGCTTTTCAATGAAGCACAGATTGATTTATGTTTGGTATCTTTTTTTTTTCCCTTTCTTGATTTTCCAGCATGCATCAGCAACAATTTTTCATGTTCCTTGGGCTAAAATCTAAGATCAGCTTGAACTTGCAGTGTTTCCTTTTCTATAAAGAGCTATAATTTTCATTGGAGAATTCTAAGAATTATTTTGCTGGTGTACAAAATTAAGGTTCTGGTATGCTATTTCGCATATTCTATTAAGTCTCCTTGGTCTGTGGAAGATTCTTTTCACATTCAACCTTAAAAATGTCTTTGATTTCATTCCGCAGCCTCTCCAAACTTATCCATGAGGCTCAGAACTTCAAAGCACATCTTGGTGTTCTCCTGAAATATGTGGGCATATATTTAAGATTACAGTATGTGGTGGAAACTGATTGTCTTTCTTCTCTGTAGCTTGCCTTGATAATGGCACATGAGTAACTGTGCCCTATTCTACAGCCACCTCAACCATGCTTTTGCTGTCCTGTTGTGCTGCTTATTGTGAGGCAATGGTGTGTCTGAAGAATGAGTAAAGAACTCGGACAACATATGCCAAGAAAATATCATCTCAGCAGGATCACTCAACTCATGAAGGCTATACCAGCTGTCTATCTAAAGCAAGTTGTAACCTGAATTAGCACTAATACAGAAATGATCACTTTAGCAACAATATCATTTCATACTGTATAAAAAAAGGCAATGATAAATCACCTTTTTTTAAAAAACCAGAATACCCACATGGATAGACAATATAAAAAGATCAGTGGAAGTCCTATGCAACTCAGATCAGACTTCTTCTAAAGAAACAGTCGATTGGAACAATACTTTGGAAATTGAGGAAGAGGTTTTGCTTTTTATAAAACTTCATCAGTTTCCAAAGTATTGTAATTTATTGTTTATTTAAATAGCCATCAGTTTCCAAAGTATGGTAATTTATTGTTTATTGTGGTAATTTATTATTTATCATTGTTTTGTCAAGCATTCACATTTCTACTCTATTCATTGGAAGTGTTCCTTCCCAACAGGAATTGCAACTAATTTAGTCCAGACTACACATCTCAAAAATAATGATTCATCTTATCTTCAAATCAATTCCAAGACAGAATTTCACTGGCGCAACATACATTTACTGTACTTCTAAACTTTTCGTGCTGGTTGCTGTTAAATCATTCTGTTGTGAATCACCTTTAACTTGGCACAGATCCTAAATACCTTCTCATGCTAGATAATAAAAGGAAGGCCCTGTCAGTTTCCCAACAAATGCTTCAGAATTTAAAAGAATCATAAAATACAACCCTAATACTTTTATTTTTAACTTTTTTTTTCTCTTTCAGCCTTCCCGCTTAGCAGACACCTGTATGCACTTTTATTTACATTCCATGATATTTGATAAATTAGTAGGGGAACTCTGAGAAAAAAGACAAAGAGTGTACATTTGATAACAGGAAACATACAGCCAAAGGCACTGCTTTCTGACTTACTTTATAATAGATGTCCAGGAGCTCACATTCTTTTCTTAGAAACTGTAATTAGATCTTTTACCCTTTATCTGATTTATGGTTCTGGTAGATATGAAATTCTCATTAGGCGGGAAAGGATGTTGACACAGATTCTAATACATACTTGTGATCACATTTCAGGTAACAACCAACCTATACTTACAGTAATGTATATAAGATATTGTTATCAAATTTTTTAAAAAGCAACAAACTGATGCATCCTGCTAATTATGTTCCTATTCACCATCTCAGCATACCCTGTTGAAAGAAAGCTGGATCCAGAATCTCACTGTTCGAAGGCTAAAGTTGGGTTGAAAATATAGATCTCTGAGCTGCCTCTTCAGATATTTGTTAGTCCTGTCTCCAAGGTAAAAATGAAACACATTTTGAGAGAACCTTCTCTTTTTTGCCCAATTGTTTTGCACCACATTTATATAATTTTATTAGAATCTTTGGGAATTTATTCAGTGCAGTAGAACCAATTTTTTCCCAATTATTTTTCTGACATATACTTGAAAACATGAAAATGAAGATTTGTACTTTTGGAGAAATGAATATTAAAAATTGCATGAGGGCAGGTGGATTTTTTTTTTAAGTCACATATTGCTGTGGAAATAAATGGAACTGCTATTGAGAAAAAATGAGAATGAAAAAAGTCAAATTTTATCTTTTTAAAATGTGATATATATTATTGTGAGGGAGAGAAATAGAAGCAGAGGCAAACTTATATGGAACCCAGTCTGTAGTTTGATTAGGATCAGGGGCTGACAGATTCAAGTCTATCTTTAGCCATGGGAGTGAAAAGGATATGTTTGGTCCACTCCCCTCACTCAGCTTAGCTTCATTCAGCTTGCCTTTAGAAAAGTCATTAAGATCTGGCTTTTAGCCAGGCATTTGGGTCTTTTTGAGTGAAATCCACTTTGGGTTATTCAGTTACAATGTTTGCATATATATACATACACATATTGGATAGGATTGTCTTATGATCTGGTGTTTTTTGATGGGATTGGGTTGGTTTACATTGGTCACATTTATTGAATTGAATAGTGCTATAAATCCATTAAATAAAATAAAATAAATACTCTGAGCTGGACTCCTGATGGAATTAAATAAATTAGCTTTGGCTTAATTGATCCTCAGACTGAAGTTGCCGATTAGCATTTGAATAAACAGAATCCACTAGTTTCAAATTCCTAAAATCCAGCACAGTTTAACTGCTTTTCTAGAAGTTGTGGTTACTATGAAATAAATTGTTATTAATATGGAAAATATTACTTAGATGTTTGCTCATTTTGAAGGTGGGCCTCTATATTCTATCTTTGCACAAAATACTAAATTATACAGCATGTTTCAGCGACATCTTACTGCTTTTCACAGAATTTCTCCTATTGTTTTGTAGAAATATTAAAAAGGCCAACAAAAATTATATTAGAGAAACTTGCACCTGCCATAATTAAAAATCCAATTATCTGACTAACATTCTCTGACTAACATACCTATGAGCAGTTGTGAAGAATCTTCTTATTTTAAATTAAATATAATGCCCCAATAATTTACAATAGAAATTCATAAGGTGTTACCCATGAAGAGTGACACTGAAACATAATGGCACTTCCACAAAGCATGGAAATATTTAGATAGCGTCCCAGACTTTTGACATTATTTGTTCAAATCCTATTCAAAGTTTTTTCTGGCAAAGCTTCATAATTTGACACATTATAGATATACCATTTTAAATGCCTTTATTACTGCAGTTGCTTTGGCCATTTCAAAACTAGCTGCAACATAGAGAACATAGGTTCTCAACAGAAATTTGCTTATTCAAATTAAAAGTTAATTTTTGCAATATTTGTCATGGGAATAATTGGGTAGCTCTTCCGTAGACTTGAAGTTATATAGATATCTCAGCAACCCATGCACTTTCATTTACATGCAAATTATTTTCCCAATTGATCTCATTTGTTAATATCAATATATTTTCCAGAGAATATCTCTAAATGATTATTGTGCAGAACAGTCAATTATATAGAAATCTATGTTCATTTTCTATATAAGTTCTATTGCAATTTTTACATACTGTATAATAGAACTGTGCAGAGATCTCCTGTTCTGCTAAAGGACTAGATCTAGTGTTGCAGAAATAATCCAATTTGGCTTTAAGGTGCTTTAGAAGTTGTTTCCTCCAATTTAATTTCAAAATCTAGAATGCATTTTAAAAAATAGAGCTATAATTGTTGTTTTTAAAATGATTCCCTCTGCATTGTTTCAAAATTACATTGCTTCTTGGGTATATTTCTCTAATTGTGAAAATAAACAGGCTCAATTAATCCATGCAATCCTTTTCATTGCAATCCTAACAGGATTTAACATTTTCTCCCAAGAAACCAACTCCATATACTTTGTCTAGAAGAATTAGTACAGAAGGATAGCCAAAATAATTAATAGCAACTGTGAAATTACTGTCAGCCCAACTGTCTAAAAAGTGGAAATATGTTGGTCATTTGCAGAGAAATAAAGGTTGCTCAATAGACTCTTCTCTATTTTGACTCTTCTGATATTTTTTCTGACAGTTTGGATACCAGTGTCTTCCTACTGGACCAGAACCTTACATAATTCATTTTGGAAATGTTATGCTTGTTTTGCTTGTTTTCATCCTCAGATTTTTGGCAACAGTTCAATACAGACTACTGCCAGAATATTGTCTAGACTTCTAACAAACCTTTGCATTTGCAATTTAACTGAAACCTGATCATTCCTTGTCCCTCTTCAATATTTCTACGTGGTCCACTTTTCAAAGTCCCTATGACTGAACAGCAAATGGTAGTTTGATTACAGATATTACGCTAATATGGGGACAAATCTGTCAATCATTTAATCTAATCAGTGGTGAAATCTAAAATTCTCCACTACCGGTTCTGTGGGGGTGGCTTGGTGGACGTGGCTTGATCATGTGACTGGGTGGAAATTGTGTTTATACAACAGTGGAAAAACAAAGAGATCCCTACAGA
>JANHFL010008499.1:129218-148866 GCA_032468155.1 Oxyrhabdium leporinum
TTATTGTGTGTTATTTAATATGAAAAGGAAGGAAGGAAGGAAGTAAGGAAGGAAGGAAGGAAGGAAGGAAGGAAGGAAGGCAGGAAGGAAGGAAGGAAGGAAGGAAATATGGAAATCTATGATTTATCAAAACTACTACTGTCATATCCTGACAATAGGACTATTTGATCTGGATTGCCAAACTATCAACCAAAAGATGGCAGCAAAGAGACAAACATACCTATGCTGCCACCTCGAGTTTTTCTGGACTTTTGCATCCCAGATCTGACCAATGAAAAATTTTTCTCTGACCTTCTGTAGGCTATGTGCATTTCAAAAGTGATTTGGAAGAAATGCTTTGGATTAGGTGCAAGCTTCTATATGTGCCTGAAAAAGAAATTAAACGTAATGAAAAAACCTTATAGCAGATTTTTTTTTCAAGCTTATGAGGAAGTCATAGACTTTTCAGTATATCATTTTTTTAAATTGCTTTTAAAATAATAGAAAAAAAACCTAAAAGGAACAAATCATAAAAATGCATACTTTATAGAAAAAGATCACATATAACAAGTGCTTATATGCTGAAATGAATAACAGAGATGTGGTGCTCATGCAAGATTCAGTCCTTTCTCATTTTCACAGCAGACTCAGCCCTTCTGATCTCACTCTGCATACTCAATTTCCTCAGGATAAGCTAACACTCCCACTTTATTTATATAGAGCACATCAGATATATAGCAATTATGTTAGGCTACATCATCATTTTAGCCATTGTCTATTCACTGTAGGATGAAGGCGTCTTCTGCATGCTTCTAACCTATACAGTCCTGATCTTTCTTTTGCCAATTGGGCCTGTCATCAATCCATCTTGTTTTATTTCTTTTTTCTTTTTATCACGTGGGATCCATTTTATGACTGCCTTGGACTGCCATCAATTCTTCTTGCTATGTGACCAGCCCATTTCCATTTCAATTATTTTATTGTCTTAATGATATTGTACACTTTCATTTATTCTCTAATCCATGTGCGGGTCTTTCTATCTTGTCTTGTAATGCCGAGCATATCTCTTTCCATGACTCTTTGTGCCACTCATAGCTTTTGTATTGATTGTGAGGTTAGTGTCCATGTTTCACCAGCATATGTTAGAGCAGGTAGCACACACTGATTGATTTTTTTTTTCTTTAGACATAGTGGAAGGTTGTTCTTGAAAATTATGCTTAGTTTGCCAAATGCCTGCCAATCACATTTAGCAGGCCATTCAATTTCCTTTATTGTATCACCTTGCACTGAGATCTGCTGGCCAAGGTATATGTAGTAGTCTACTATGTCTCAGATAGATTTTTTTCTCTATTTAGTGAATTTATTAAACATCATCTGGCTCTTTTTCAGGTTTATTTTTAAGCCAAATGGTTCATGCAGCTCTTGTATGTGTCTTTGTAGCTCTTATGAGAAGAGAATAATATCTGCAAATCTTAAGTGATTTAAATAGGCACCACTGATTTTTATTCTATCTTTTGCCCAGTCTAGTTTGTGAAATACTTCTTCAAGGCAGGCTGAAAAAAGGGATAGGTGATATTGTATCACCTTGTCATACACTTCTTCATTCTATGTTGATTTCCACTTTAAGATCGTTAAAGCAGATTGTCGCCATTGTTTTTTCATATATTGATTGTAGTATGCTTATGTAAGTAGTGTCTATGCCTTGGTAAGCGATGCATTAATTATTGCTTGCTGGAATACTGAGTCAAATGCCTTTTTGTAGTCAATGAAAGCCACGTACAGAGAAATGGTGTACTTGTTGAACCGCTCAATGACTGTCTGAACAACCTGGATGTGATCCATTGTGCTGTAGCCATTTCTTGCTTGCTCCTTTGGATGTGCATCATTTAATGTTCTCAATATTATTTTTGTTAAAACCTTGTAGATGATTGAAAGAAATCTTAATGGGTAATAGTTTTTTTAAATAATCTTGGGCCCCTTTCTTGTATATAAGAATAACTTTAGCAGTTTTCTATGCATTGAGTATTTTTTCTTCTCCGAGGCATCTTGAGTATAGTTTTGCTAGTATTTGTGTAAACTGTGACTACCAGCTTTCAGTACTTCAACCATAACACAGTCATTTCCTGAAGCATTGCCATTTTTCATTGATTTTATGGCACTTGATACTTCCTGTCCTTCAGCAAAATTTATTAGTCTGTCACCTCTATTATCTCATTCACCACTTCCATATGGGCCAGTTGCTTTTTCTCCAGGTATTGTTTTTCTTAAGCTACATACAAGGACTAAACATAAAATGGATAAGTTGACTGGAAAGATCTTCTGCCTTTCACAAAAAAAACTTTACCTCATAAAGAGACCTCATGTTTTCTTGAAACAATTCTTTTGGAGACATCAAATGCCTTTACATCCTCTAGGCTAGCTAATGGTATGTAGTTCACATTTTCACTGTTTAACATCAAGAGCTGAGATAAATTACAAAAACATTTTCAGCCCAAATTAAAGATGGAAATGTTAAATATGATGAGATGGAGTGGGGCGGGGGGGGGGAGAAACATGGTGTTTCTTTTTTAAAGGTATAGTTGTTTAAAAGTACAGTTGTTGCTTTTTACTTCCAACTTTTTTCTCCTTTTCTCCCCCAAGCTGCGTGACATTACTTAATGAAGACCCTGCCATGTAGCAGGTGATAGGTGATGGACTCCCTGAGGAAAGAAAGAAGCAGATGAAAGAGACTGATTCAGTTTGACTTGCCTGTGAATAGGAAGTTCTTCTATTTTAGTTTCTTTTCCCGTCATGTAACAGTAATTTCTGGTGGAAGAGAAAGTGGCTATAATGTTCAAGGACAGGAACAGGAAGAAAACTACTAGAAATCCGCTTCCCACCGTGTATCTTTTTATGGAATCACTTAGCAACTCACAACCTACATTTTGATACCATTAAAGTAGAGAGAGTTAACGTCTGGTCATCATTTTTTCCAAATTTGTTACATTCTCTGGAGGTAGAACATAAAGAAAAGGTAAAGTTTCTTCGGATTACAGGTACAGTTTTGGAGTTGAGCTGAGCTTCTAAGAATTGTGATGCTTAGCTGGCATTATGCAAAATCAGATGCGGTGATGCAGCAGCAGCAGCAACAACAACCTCTCCCAAAGTTGTCAGAACTTCATGGTGGGTCAGTTGGTCCTTTTGAAAAGTAACATATTGGTTTAAATATTTCTATGTATGATTCCAGTTAGTTAAAGAAAATTATCTTTTGTGGGAAAGCAATTGTTGCAGTGAGGTTTTCCAGTAAAGAAAAGCATTTAATATTTCAAATGATCCTACTTGCTCACTTGCCCACTTAACAGGGATAACTATTCATTGTTTATCTGGTAAACCAAAGATAGAGCCCAAATTTATGATAAAATAGTGGGGAATTCTGAGCAAATCCTGCATGAGAAAAAAATCTTGCAGTTGAATGCATTTGAATGAAAAGAACAATAGCTCTGTAAAAAAAGGACAGTACAAGTGATATCAAGACAGACAAACCATCTGCAACATCTATGTATTTCAGGGTTTACACTGATTTCAGTGTTCTGGCTTTTCAGATAATGTAGATATTCAATTTTTCACATCATATTATAGCTGAAATTGTATGGCCAATATACACATTTACACACACACTGCATACATATTCTCTCCGTCTCTCTCTTTCTCTGTCTCTGTCTCTGTCTCTGTCTCTGTCTCTGTCTCTGTCTCTGTCTCTGTCTCTGTCTCTCTCTCTCTCTCTCTCTCTCTCTCTCTCTCTCTGTCTCTCTGTCTCTCTCTCTCTCTGTCTCTCTCTCTCTCTCTCTCTCTCTCTCATACACACACACACACACACACACACACAACACACGTCTAAATATTGCATATTCAGCTTGTTTGGTGCTTGCCAATCTCCATTCTTGACAAATCTTACGGGATTCATTAATTCTATTCAAAGAAAGAATATAAGTAGTCAACTCAGTGTAAAACAGTTTTAAAACATGTAGATGCTATCTTTTAAATGGAATGGATGGTTCTTTTTTTCAGTAGGGTTACCGAACCAGGATAGTCCTTTTTTTCAGTAGGATTACTAAAAAAATGTAGCTTTGTTCCTATTTTTTTTGTAGATAATTGCTTGTATTCTCTGATATTAAAAAAATAATAATTCCCTGATTATAACTTGGTGCTTTGGTTGAGAATATGTCACAAATATTCTCTGATTTTTTAAAAAAAATCCCTGATTATAACCTGGTGCTTTGGTTGAGAATATGCTTTAAGGTTATTTTAAAAAGGCAAAGGTAAATTAGTGCAATGAAGTGTATTTATGATAGACGAAGAGGATGGAAAGATTCCTCACTATTAGCAGCCATTTTGTGAGTTGTGTTTTCAACTTGTTCTTAATATTCTAAATTCAAAAAGCTGCCTGCCTATTTCTGAACTAATATCTAACTACACCTAATCCCTTTCTTCCTAGACTTTCTGAGCTCAGTTTCAACCCTAATTGTATTATGTAATTTTCCGGGTAATTTTTCTTCTTTATTTTGACATCAAGCCAAATAAAGTTGTGACTTGTAAAATAACATTGCAAAATTATTTATGAAGATAGGCTATAATTGTGATAGAATAACATAAATAAAGAGATGGACCAAAAAATGGTTCTAGTTTCTGCAAAGCACCTCTCAATCTACACTGTTGTAGTGATTAAATTCAAGGTGACACCTTGATCTGCAAAATCAAAGGGGTCTGCTCAATTCAGCTGGCCATTATGACCTCATAGAAGGGGGGGGGTCTGAGATGGCCAAAGATATGGACAGAAGCGCCTTTTAAGTGTCTGGACTGAAAAGAAGTGGTTTCTCTGATTTAGCACGTCAAAGAAAAGGTCACTTCAATTTACCACTTTGCTCTGAAAGGATGCTTTGATCAAAGCTTTGTTGGACTAAATGCCCTTTCAAATTTCTATAAAGCCCTAAATATTTAAAGTGAAGCATTCACTGTTCAGAATAAATCTTCCTTAAATAAATATTAGGCTTTTTAAAAGTTTGCACATATTTGCACCCACGTGCAGTAGAAAGAAAATATAATGGATAGGATTGAGTCTGCAAAACAATGGTCAAGCAGAGTAGCTGCAAACAGAAAAAAAAATTACCTGCTGCCATAATTCCTGAAATTAGAATTCCTATTTGATCGGAATACATATGGTGGTTTGTGTTTGTTTTTTTAATCTCCCCAGATTTTGAGAGACAGAAATATGGTTGATTGTTTCTCCAAACTCCTCCAGGAAAAAGAAAAATTCTCCAATATATTTCTTAAGGGCAGAATATCTCCTTAGCAACTATAGTATGGTTATCAAACAAAGCAAAACAGGAGAACTTTCCTTGGCAACCTCTTGTTAAATAAGTACAAGAATGTCATGCTCACCAGTAGTAACTTGTCTATAATTTTCTGCTCTCTGGAAAGAATACCTAAAAGAAACTATTTTTTAATCAGACTATATAAGGATTGATATTTGAAAATGTAAGATACTTTCTCTATCCAGAGCTTGGTCTTCTGTGACAATAAGAATAAGAGCAATTTGACATTATTGGGCTGCATCACTGGGAAATTTTCAAAGTGTATTTACTACATGAGGATAAGGGGTAATAAACTAAATTATTTGCTTAGGTAGTTCTGCGCAACTTGTATTGAAGATAGTATCTGCGTCTAGTGATTAGAAGACTCTCATTATTACCCCTAAAGAAATGAAAGCATAACACTTGTGGATGCAAACATTCTCACTAGCATAAGGAACAGATAATTTATTGTGGAATCTTTTGAAGAGATAATAAAGCTTTCCAAAATACCTTAAACAAACTAAAAGGCACAGTTGGCCAGCAAGAAGGAGAAAAAAACAGGAGCTATCTACCACATACAATGCAAGGTTTGTAACAGTCACCATGTTGGACAGGCAAGCAGTAAATTAGCAGATTTCATCCATGAACAGCAACTAGCAGTCAAGGAATTTGACAAAAACTCCCTAATCTTTACAACACAGGGATAGACTCAACTATGAAACTATTTGCATTTGAGATCAAGCCAAATCCAAAAAGTGCTAGGGAAGTCCTGGAAACCTGGCATTCAGCCATCAATAAACAGAAATAAACCACATTTGCATATCATTCAAAAGAGAAAGGAACCTAGAAAGGAAACCAAAATACTAGAGCACATACCCTTCAACAGCCAACAAGCAGAGAAGTGGAATTGGCACCAAACTGAAAAATCAGGCAGAAAACAATAGCCTGATCGAGGAATAATCAAGAAGAAAACCACACCCCTATCAAACCTGACAGGGCAAACTACTCTATATAAACAGGCAGTAAACTTCACAGTAATTTGAACTGATTATGTCACCTAGTTGGATAATGAAGCATCTGCAAGCAAACACTCAAGCTCAGAGAACAGCAAGAATATCAGTTTTCTTTCTGTCCCAACCACATTGCTTTTCCAAGGTCATCTCTAGGGTTCTCTACAATATTATTGTGTTTTCTTTATTACTGTGAGCCATCCATACTCTTCTTTTAGTTGCAGTGGGATATAAATCTAATAAACAAAAAAAAAATTGAAAGATAGTTTTGTATTAGGCAGAAAAATGCAGACAGATTTTTTTGCGATTCAGGAAGCAAGAGAATTGTATGAACATGGAAAGGAATATTTATTGCATGTTTATTGATTTAGAGAATGCATACGATAAAGGGAATAGCCTTGAATTATTAAATGCTTTGCATAAATAATTACTTGACATTTGGTTGTTGGACACAATAAGAGTGGTAGATGATGAAAATTAACCTTACAAGTGAATAAATGAAATCATTCATGAAAAACTCATTATTGAGCAAGACTAAGACGCGGATGAGTTATTTCTCCTTCGTAGCTTAATATTTTTATGGTAGTTCTATAAAGGATGCTTGTATTGCTGTTAGAAGTATTTGGAATGTGATTATCTATGTACTTTTCTGCAAATAATGCATAAAAGTGGGTAATAAAATAAGCGAGAAAATTAAGAATGAATGGGTTTGAATGAATATGGACTTAATAAAGAACTGAATGATCAGCTTAAAAGATGTATATAGAATCAGTGAGAATTAAGTTGCATTTATGAATGAAGACTTAATGAGCTGAGTGGAAAAGCAAGGCAAGAAAGATGATAAAATCCTGAAAAGGACAAAGATGAGAAATTTAAAGAACAAATGACAATGTATGAAGCACTATATGAACATGGTGAAAGGAAGGAATTATAATTGTTTTAGAATTGTAAGTTGCCCAGAGTCACTTGGTTGAATTGGGTAGCTATAGAAATGGAATACATACATACATACATACATACATGCCATGCATACATACATACATACATACATACATACATACATACATACACATACACACACACACATCCGGCATTGTGCAAACACATTACAAGTGCCACCCTTTCATACTCATATGTACTGTATTATTGTGATGCATACACAAAAGGGTGGGTGTTTGCATTGCAATGTCATGATACTTTTTTCATTATTTACAATCCTCTCCCTACCCTGAAAATGCCCCTGGAAGCAAGGATAGTTTGTAAAAACAAACTTTTGGGAGAGTCACAGTAAACGATATTGTGGTAAATTGGCTTTAGTTAAGTTTTACTTCCTTTATCATATTTCATGCTTTTAATTCCTTTGAATTACTATTTTCTATTCCTTTCTACATATATTCTGAAAAACAAGTTGCTTACTTTGAAAAAGAATAGCATGATATGTACATATTTTATGAGTACATTCAGATTTTTAAAGAATGGAAAAAGAATCCACTGGCAAACACATTAATAATTAGTCATGTTATATATGGAGGAATATATTTCCCTGCTTTACTTTATTAACATGTAAATTTATTCAATTTTTGTACCTTTTAAATATTTTTTTCTAATGTGTTATCTTTTTCTATATAAGGGTAGATAAAATCCATTTACCTTTATTTTTTAAAAAAAATATTTCAAGTAAAATTTGCATCAATAATATTATTAAGGTAAAGAATGTACATGATACAATATTTTACAATACAATATTTTATCCTTTCAATTTAAACTGTTTCTTATAGTCCACTTTTACATATGGTTCAATTGTGTCATGTTTTATATTTTATTCTGTATTTTGATATGACCCACGGACTAATCAGCAACATAAAGAAATATATATGAAATGTGTACTTTGCAAAATAAATACATAAGTAAAATCATGTGATGTTTTTGTGATTATTTTATTTTATTTTATTTTAGCCCAAGGTCCCAAACCTCTAAATCTGCTTAACACAAACATATTTAAAAACAAAACTCAATAGGAAAAAAAGGCCACAAAAAAACCTGAGTCCTGCCTATGTATATAACAATGCCTCACTTACTACATTGCTTTGAGTGGTATTACAAACACTGCGAGGTGCTCTTTCACCCTTGAGAAACTTTTCATTTTCATTAAAAAAATGGTAGACAAATGATCTTACCAAACTGGAGGGGGCAGATGTGATGCTTCATCGGTAATAACAGTTCAAAAATCTTATAGCTCAGAAATCATGTTTCCCATCCTTTCATTTTTAGCAGCCAAACAGCAATAACAACAAAATAAACAAACGCAATCCCCAAACCCACCCTTGTGATGCTAGCAGTTCCTGATCGATACATACAAGGAGTATGCACTGGAGAAATATATATCCAAACAGTATTGATGGCTGAAGAACTGTGTAAAAACAACAGAGTGTAAAATGAGATTTATTTCTTTTGTTTATTTATAAAAGTTATATATTATTTAAATGTATTCATCTTAAATCATCTCTTCATCCGACTCTCCAACCGTGGGCTTGGACAAGTAGAATAATAACGTTTTGATCAGACTTCCATAGGAAAAGCAGAAACCTCATCCAAACTCATTTTGGATTTAGCTCTGCTCTTTGTCTGCACAAGCCCATTAAGGGCCATTATGGTACTGCAAAGTTCATCAGCCTTTGCTAAAATATTTAAATATATTTACATTTAAATACCAATTACATGTAGTCCTCAACTTACAACTGTTCGTTTAGTGACCATTCAAAGTTACACAGCAGTGAAAAAAGTGACATTTTTTCACAGTTACAACCTTTATGATAAAAATTCAGATCACTGGCAACCGGTTCATATCTATGACCGTTGCTGTGTCCCAAGGTCATGTGATCAGCTTTTGCAACCTTTTGACAAGCAAAGTCAGTGGGGAAGCCAGATTAATCTAATAAGCAGGTTATTAACATCAACTGCAGTGATTCACTTAACAACTGTGGCAAGAAAGGTAATAAAATGGGGCAAAACTCACTTAACAAATGTCTCACTTAACAACAGAAATTTTGGGCTCAGTTATGGCCATAAATCAAGGACTACTTGTACGTGTGATCATCAGCTGCAAATCCGCTTAGCAGAAGCATAGCAATGGCCAAATATCAAACTTCTGGTTTCCATTCTTTCTCAGGTTTTTGGTGTTTTTTTTTTTGCAAGGCCTTTATGATGATATATATACTTAGCTGAAGAGGAACACCAGCTTTTCAAAGAGTTTGTCCTGAAGAAGCAGCTTGTTTTACGGATAGGGTGATCCTACATTATATTATCTTAGTGTCATACTGTGACTCTCACTGGGACATCCAGTAATTAATCTCTCATGCCTAGAAATTTAAAATTAGTTCTGCTAAAGAAGTTGGCGTAATGTACTTCATTCTGAAATATATACATATATATATTCTTTTGGATATTTTTTTCTGATAAGCAAATCAAAGTTTCAGCTAGAACACTCCTGGAATGTTTGGAGGGCACAATTTCAACATCTATCTGAAATGAGTTAAGTTCAGGAGTGGAGTCCTCTGTAATAACAAAAAGGACATTTTAATATCCTGGGGGGAAATGATCTGTCTGGCCATCTCAATTTTCTCTAGCGAGAGTCAGTGAAATATTAAACATTCTTATCAGCAATATATATACATATGGGCATAAACAAACATGAGGAAAAGGGGGAGTAAATAAGGACAAGTATTTTTTTTATTCCCCCCTCCCCACTTCTTTGTTAAGATAAAATTGACCTCCACAGCTTTGTTTCATATGTGAATTCAACAAGAAGTTAACTTTAAACATCTAGGAAATAGACCAATTTAAAATATAAACTCAACTTCAAGTGTTCCAGAATGAGGCAAATTGTCATAAATTAAGGCTCAAGCAGATATTTTTATAAACAGCTATTTCCTGCCAAGGGATATGTTGTTGGAAATATACGGGTGGCAATTTTCAGTTTAGTTGCCAGCAGATTATCAGTTAATCCCTGCATCTAGATCAGAGGAAGCAGAGACACACCATTCAGTTAAATATAAAAAAATATTTAAAATTAAATAAAAAAATGTGTATTTATTAAATATCAGCAAATTAAAAGACAAAAAAGAAAGGCTAAAAGGCCAAGGAAAATCGTACTAAGACATGAACATCTAGCAAAAAATTATATTACATTTTTACATTTACATATCAAAATGTATAGGACTTTCCAAATCCCTTGAAGACATCCTCGCCTTTTATTATTTTTACAAATACTCAAGGTGGTGAACACACCTTCTTCCTCTTCTTTTTCCCACAACAACCAGCCTGTAAGGTGAGTTGGGCTGAGAGAAAGTGACTGCTCCAAAGTCACCTAGCTGGCTTTCATGCCCAAAGTGAGAATTGAACTCATAGTCTTCTGCTTTCTAGTTTGATACTTTAATCATTAGTCCAATTTTGCCTAACTGGCATGGATAGGACTACATAGAGTGGCCTTGGGTTATTTTAGCTTTAACCCTTTGTACATAATGGTAGAAGAGTACAGATGAACAGTAAGATATCAGATAATTTGTCTACTCTGAAGACGAAATAAGATGAAGAAAATAATTTGATGCATGCAGATAAAATATGCAACTCACTGCAATGTAAGATTTCTTGGCAGCCATTTTAGATTTTGTAATAAGGTAACCAACATATCTGTCCAGCCCAGCATTTTCATGTAGATGCTAAACAGCATAAAGCGCCAAACAAAACTTTAATATGTCACTTGTCAGGGGTCTAGGCATCAAACAGTAGCCTACCAACATTATCTTTTGGATATAGTCTCAAAATAAAGACTAGAACCACTGTAAAATTATGTCCCCAAAGCCCAATCTCACTAGGTGATTGAGCACAGCATAGTTGATGGTGTTCATATTTCCAAAAGATCTAGAACTAGAAAAGTTGCACACTCTACATTCAGTTTCTGAGAATAAAACTCAGAAACTCCACCAAGCTAATCAAAGTTATTTCAGTATCATACAGAGTGCCAGTTTGGCGTAGTGATTAGGCTAGAAACTAGAACACTGGTTCTGGTTCCACCTTAAGCATGAAAACAGGCTGGGTGACCTTAGGCCAATCACTGTCTCTTAGCCTAAGCCACTTGACAGAGTTGTTCTTGTGAGGAAAATAGGAGGAGGAAGGAGTATCATGTATGTTTGCCTCATTGAGAGTTATTTATAAAGTAATGAAGATGGGATAAAAACAGGGGCGGGTTGCTGGGGGTTCACGGGGGTTCAGGCAGACCCTTAGTGAAGATTTTGCAGGGATTGCCAAACTACCAAATCCCACTCCTGGCTGGCCCCGCCCACCCCACCCCTACACCTCTCCTAGGAGTCTCCACGTGGCCCATTGTTGATGCAGGTAAGTGTAGGGTGCATGCGGAGGCTCGAGGAGGAAGAAAAACAGGCCTCCCAGAAGTTCAGGGAGGCTGGAAACGGCCCATTTCCAGCCTCCAGAGAGCATCTGGAGCCCGGGGAGGGGGCATTTTCGCCCTTCCAGAGCTCAAGAAAAGCCTCTGGACCCCAGGGAGGGAAAATACCGGGTTTCCCAGAAGTCCAGAGAGGCTGGAAATGGTGGGAAAAAAAACCACCATGGTGTAGGAGCCTGATTAGGCCATGCTCACCCCTGGATAAAAATGTAATAAACAAACAAGCAAATACAGTACTAGTACCAGTAATTCAAAAGGATCCAGAAAACTAGTATGACTCAGTTATATCTGGGGCTGCAAGCTATCATCATCTCAGTCATATAGCAATAGAACACATATGAGTAACTAAATATTGTACATAAATCCCAGGTCAATGGTTTTTTTAAAATTATTATTAAAAAGTATTATTGTCATCTTTAAAGAAAGACAATTCATCTCTTTTGTGGGTAAACGTTTGGTTTCCTTAACCAAGAACTCAGGCATTTCTGAGCGATTTAACCTGCTAGGAAGAACAAGGAACAAGGAAGCAGGTGATGGCTTTCAACCCTTGATACTTTGACCATCCCTATCCACAAGCTGAAAAGGTTCCAAAATAAAAGCAGGCTTTTATGGTGTTTACATCTCAATCACTGTCCCAGTTCTAGACTCCAAAGTCATATAGATAATATCCTGGAAAGTAATAACTGAAGAGGCTAGCAAAAATTAGCCTTTATTTTGAAATCAAAACGGTCACCTCCTCGAAGTTTCCCTTTTCCCCCATAGATTTATGTTGAAGTGCTTTTGAACCCAATCATTTTAGTCAAGTGGAAAATTATTCAGTGCAAACAAGATGGCACAAATCATAGATCATGTGTATCCACAAATGGGCAACTTTTAAAAAGTTCTTAATTAGCCAAAATATACTTGTTGATGCATTCTGACATTCTTCTGAAGCTAAATTAAGATTGTTGTTGTTGTTGTTGTTGTTGGCAATGCTACATGAGCTTAAACCTATTTTAGCTGTCAAAGTAGGACACCAAAGCACAATCTGTAGCTTATGTGCAAATAACATTTAATTTGCTATGGGGGAAAAATCATTTCTGTTTCTTTCATAATCATGCCTTCACTCTAACATCCTACTGAATAAAACACTCTCATTTTAAAAATAGAAAAATTGCAATGATTTCCTCTGTGATCTTCCATGTCAAGAAAATACTTTAGCATCACCAGAGCTGTTAATGTTCTTTGTGCCTTATCTCTGTCGTATATGCTTTCCTCTCCATTATTGTTTACGCATGATATCCAACTTGGATATTCAGTTTTAGAAAAAATAGGAACAAGTCCTTCCATTTGGTTAGATCAAATGGCCTGCTTAAGCTATCAACCTGAATTTTTAATGAAACAGAATCACAGTGTCAATAGACATATCACATTTTCACAACCTAATAGCATGATGATTATTTTCTGTCTTGGACACCAACTATTTTTAAGCCTAGAATCATTTGACAGAATTCTATACAAACTTAAAGAGAGATGCCTTTCTTATTGTGGACCTCTGGTATATGATATAATAATAATATTGTAAGTGCTAGAATGTCCATTTTATAGATCATAGGTTTTATAATTTGGCAGCAGTTTTATGCAAAATTGTATTTCTTGATACCTGATTTTATTCCAACATGCTTAAATTAGACCCAACTGGCATATACATTTATACTATTATTATATATACAAAAATGTGAAATCATGACTGTCAGTTCTCTAGTTTATGTTGGCCTTCATATGCATCAAATCCTTACCATGAACCTAAGATGTTATAATGTATTGAGGTATTACAGGTCAATACAGATTTCCTAAGTGCCATCCAATATTTTTTTTAGTATGTTTCCTAGTGTTCTGATAACTACTGCAACTACCAATGCCAATTTGGGCCATAATCTTTCAATTTAATTTTTTCAGATCTTGATATTTTGTGATCTTCTCCAATTCTCCATCTTCTATTCTACTATCGCCTGATAGTTCCACATCAATTATCCACACTTTCTTTTGTTCAACCACGTAAAATATGGTGTGTTGTGAGCAGTGGTGGGTTTCAACTGGTTTCACAACTGGTTCAGTGATCACGCACATGTGCGCGCGCACCTAACACGTGCTTCATGTACGTGCACAGCTTCAAAACAACTAGCTTACATTCTATGTAGTAACATAGTAGTTACAGCTAAGATGCGGCAATCCGCTCTGCCACACAAATCAGCTGAAAGGATAAAGGAAAGAAAAGCGCAGGGGCGGTAGGCAGGCCCAGCTGATGTGGGAGCTAACAGCCAGCCAGCTGATAAATTATCAGAGATACCGGTTTGCCTGAACCAGTCCGCACCAGCTGAATCCCACCCCTGGTTGTGAGCTAATTAATTTTACCTTGTTTGCATCAGTTAAAATGACTTGTTCTTGAGCAGCAAAAATCAATCCTTCAGTTTCACTTTTAATGTTCCAATTGTAACCCATTGCCAAGTTTTATTTTTAAAGAACTTTACCCTCAATCCTCCATAGAAATTGACCATGTAATGCTTTTCCTTGCTAGCATTCTGACCTTGTTTTATTACCTTATTCCTATATTCACTTTTGCTTCCTGCACATTCAGTAAGTTCCAGTTTTTAATTTGCATCGTTTGACTTGAAATAAACCTCTGTATCCTCTCCACATGGCAGATATAATCTATAAATATCACTACAACAATGTATTAGATATATATTATTATTTTTCAGGCATAATTATGAAGATTTCTCAAAATTGGGATTGAGTTCTTGGCTATGAGATATAATGAAAAAGGAACGGCTTTGCCTTTTAGGGAAACATACTTAAATCTTCACCAACCACAATAAGAACAAGCATGCTGAAAGTTTAACTTAATGCAGCTTATTTTCTTAATATAAAAACTTAAATAAATGAAATAAAATAAAACAGAGTGGAGCAAGAAAGCTGGAGTAAACATCAACCCCTATTGCTGCATTTCTATTCATCTGTGTATATCGAGGAACAGGTGCGCCACCTCAGGTAAATCTTTGAAAAACATAAGACATACATAATGCCTTTGTTAAAGGGAAACAAATTCCTAGAAAGAGAAGATAAAATAATGAATTATTCTTCATAGCAAGTGTCTCAAACAGCTGGTCTAGCAAACAAATCAAAACAATCTAGGTAACTTTATTATTCTATGCTGGGTATCCAGCTTTTAAATAAAACAGTTGTGTAACCTAGATTATGGAAGTGCTCAGTTCATTTTATCTATACAGCATAAAATTATCTTAAACCATTTTATATAATGTGTAAATTGGAAGGGCAGCAATTTTGCATAAATATGCTCAAATATAAAGGCTTCCCATATTTTTTTAAAAAAACAACAACCCCTATGTAGGGATTGTCTCCTAAACAGCTTAGGCAAATAAATATCAATGGAACATTCAACAGTTATATTTAATAAATTTTTACTTGATATCTGTTTTTCTTCATCTTTTATAATTTGAACACATTAGTTACAGATCCTTTTTCCATCTGAGTTGGGTTCTATAAGATCCATAAGTTTTGGGATTGCTTTACCCAAACCATGATCTAAACTTAGATATAAAAAGGGAGAAAATCTTTCTAATGGTTTGTACTTCCAAACTGAAATACAAACCCTACAAGGAGTTGTAATTGGCACCAGTACTGTAATTGCATTTGGCTTCAACTCAACATTTTATTGACCCAGGCATTTTAATTAATTGGTTCTATTTGCCCAGCAGTATTTATTGTCATCTATCTTTTATCATGGTGATGTAGTATTCTCATGGTATGTTGTCTTATTTATCTAATTTGTATGCTTTTCTAATATATATAGAAGGATAAACAAAGTTTCACAGAGGTTTGTAGAAATAATGTACAAATGTAATACAAATCTTAATGCATATATTACTGCAAAAATAAACACAAGTAACATTGCTAAAGTTTAAAATGTTGATTGTACATTTGTCTGGCTTACAAACTTATTGCTATATTATGAATCAAATCCTACTTTTCTCCCTCCTCCAGTTACCACACAAAAAACATCTATAAATATCTATATCTTAAATGTATAGCAAGATACTGTTGTGTGCAAAGCTATTAAAATATTTGTAAAGAAAAAAATGGCAATTATTATATGTACACATGCAAAACAGGAAGGTAGGGAGAGAGAAAGAGAGTGAGGGACAGGGAGAGAGGTAGAGTAATCTCACTGGCAATTGTTATTTTTCCTCCATAGTTTCCTAGCATATTTCCAGATCTGATCTGAAACTATAAACATTGGGACATTATGAGGATGGACATGTCTCCATTGAAGACTCCAATTTTCTGCTTCCAGCCATGTGTCACCTGCCAGACTGCATATCTATGTCTGGCATTTCCGCATAGTTATTCCTCCCTCTTCTGTGCATGACATGCCATAACCAATGTATGTGTACCTTGCCAGCCTGCCACACTGGAGTGAAAAGCTGGGATATGTGTAAGCTAGATTCTCCACCAATGAGAATACAGATTCTAAGCCTATCCAGCAACTAAAAGAATAGCTTTCCCACAAAATGGCTTTCACAGACCTCTAGAATGATACATGACTTGAAATCACTCTTTAAGAAGGAATATTGTTATACCGGGAGCCACAAAAGGAAACTCTTTATCATTGTCTTGAGCATTGTTGTTACACACAGATAAATTGGCCTGTTTCCTGAATGTTGTTAACAGAGGTCCTGCTCATATCCATTCATATTTCTACAACATATGAGTTTATGCATTCATTTCAGAATAAAGAATGTTTGAATAAATGAACTGGACTTTTCATTCCTTTTGAAATGGTTGTGCCTTGCTACAACTAGATGAACGTTTCAGGCTCTTCACCTTTGCTCCCTCTGAGTAGTTGTTCTTTTCAATCTGCTGTCTGAACACAGTAACACTCAATTAAAATCAAAACAAAAGAAAATGAGAACAGGAACATTTGCAGACCAAAGAAAAATAAGCAAATGTTCTGTTCTCAAGCTTTATGCTAATCAGAACAGAGTTTAATACATAGGAAACAGTTATTCTTTCAGAAGTTATTCTTGCACGTAGTGTATCTTCCCTTAATCTCTCAGATAATATACAGATATATGACAATTACGGTACTTCACGCCCCCATGGATAGTTTTACATAGCTTCCAACACCACCCCGCTCTTCTGGATTGTGAGGTTTTTTTTATTTTTCCACAGTGCATTTCCCATGCAGTATTTCTATGATGTTCTATGAGTCTGAAAAATAATATTGTCGGGTCGGCAGGAGAAGACCAGAAGGTCATACCAGAATACAATGAGAATCTGTAGAATTTTATGGGTTCACATTCACCTGTACATCATCTGTCAAAAGTGTAGCATCGGAAATAACTGTTGTCCAGAAGTGAAAAAAATTGCTTCTTTGCTATTCTAAAATTCCAATAAGGAAAATATGTATGTCTTTCACAAGTAAGCAACTGTTCTATCTAAGGAAAAAAATGAACAGCAGACCTCCAATTAAACAAAAAAAGACATTTCTATTCATAAATTGTCCATGTATTTAAATATAATGTAAAAAGCAATCAGAGTATAATTCTGTACTGTGACATTAGATAACGTTATAAAATTTTCTAGTACAAATAGGCTGTACTGTGTTCTTCATAGGTCTTTTCTATCATGAAGCTCATTAGGCAACATTAATCGATCATTTGCTGGATTCATACGTTACACAAAAATTGGTTTCTTGAAATCAGGCTTTGTTAAAGAAGTAAATAAAGGTAGGATATTATTGTAATAATTAAATAAATAAAACCATACATTTTAGAGCTGAGAGCTACTTTGGTGAAATAAATAAAGGGCTGGATTAGAAGCTGAGTTCTACTCTTCACTTTAGCATGAAAACTGGCTGGATGACTTTAGAGAAATTACTTTCTTTTAGCCCAAACCATCTCCCATAAATGGCATTGTGAGGAAAATAGGAGACATAAGGGTTAAGTATGTATGCTACTTTGATAAAGGTAGGATAAAAATTAAATAAATCAGGCTGGATTTACTGCATAATGTAAAGTCATATGAATTAGCACAATATGTATATAGTTAAGCTACTGAGTATTAATTACTATTACTATTAATGTAATATGTGTGTGCATGTATGTATAGTGAACAAAGAAATATGAGCTTGCTTCATTAATAATGTCAGCTAGTTCACAGAACAGGAGTTATTGATTCCTGGCAAAAGCATACATTTTTTGCCCTAATGTAAGGAAGCACATATTGTAGGCATCTATAACTTGTAACTTTGATTGGATTTCAGCCATCATGGGAATTGTAGTCTAGCATATCTTGAGATGTCTAAACAGGAAAAGATAATAGAGAATATGCACATTTGAAGCTTAAGATAGTTATGAATGACTAAGTGGGGCAGAACATGAATAGCAATAAAGAAGGTAGCAATTAATGAATAGCAATTAGAAAGTAATGTTTGCATATATCGGAGTGGTGGGATTTATGTACAGTATATGTATATTCATTCATATACACATTGTAAAGTATTTTTTTAAATCTATAATGTACTTGTTTGCATTAGAAGTGCACTGCTGTATTTCTTTTATCTCAAATATATACATCCCTTCCGAATAGTAAAAAGAATGACTAGGGGTGACATTACAGCAGTGTTCCAATATTTGAGGGGCTGCCACAAAGAAGAAGGGGTCAACCTATTTTTCAAAGCATCAGAAGACAAGGAACAATGGATAGAAAGTAATGAAGGAGAGAAGCAACCTAGAACTAAGAAGAAATTTCCTAACAGTGAAAGCAATCAACCAGCTTGCCTTCAGAACTTGTAGGTATTCCATCACTGGAAGTTTGAAAGAAGAGATTGGAAGCCACTTGTCTGGAATGGTATAGGGTCTCCTGCTTGAGCAGGGGTTAGACTAGAAGACCTCCAAGGTCCCTTCCAACTCTGTTATTCTGTTATTCTGCATACTTATGAACGTTTCCACAGAATATTCTAAACATTTCAGATAAATACTACTAACCATCTTTTTAATCTCAGAGCTAATATTTATTTAAAGTGTCATTTTTCATACTTGCATTGGAATGTCTTTACTTTTCAGATTTTGTTTAGATGAATAATGCTATTATAGCCATGTATATATTTCAGAAAATAATATAGGCTTTATTTGGACATGATTCCAAGGCAGCTAATGTCTAGCAAGAGTATCTCTTCTTTTGTCCATTTCTTTATTTGGCCTTGGTGAGCAACCTTTAATACTATCATTCCAATTCTTCCCCATCAATATTGTCTCCCAAGATCACCATTGAACAAAGGGCTATAATGTCTTTCCAATGAGATTACTATATAAAATGTTTAGCTGTGAGTAATGCTGTACCAAAGAGTGTGCTGTGAGTTTTCAAGACAGCTTTAAGACAAGATCCTGTTGAACATAGAAGGAAAAAAGAACTTTATTGTATTATTTGTGACAGGACAGAACAACATTGAAATAAGGTTAGCCATGTCTACCCACATGTTTCAATACACGTTGCCACAAATAATACAATAACTTTATCTCCATCTATTTGTTGTAAGATTCCATGTCATAGTAATAACTCCTTTGAGTCAAATGCATCTTTCCTTTCTTGTCAGATGCTTTGATAGCCTTTTACTCCAACCCCTGAACCATCATAGATGAGAATTCAATCCCCAGCTAGAAAATAATAATGATCATAACATCAGTTATTGTCAAAAGGAAGAAAAAGGGGCCAGGGAGAGAGCAGTCTCATTAGTTCTTTCGGTAAATGAATGACCACTCAACCTTGCATGAAAATTTACTTACAACTACACTGGATCTACATTC
>JANHFL010008499.1:182286-194137 GCA_032468155.1 Oxyrhabdium leporinum
TTTTAAAGGGTTTTTAAAGTTTTAGAGTAATTTGGTACTTTGTTTTAAATGGTTGTTGTGAACCGCCCCGAGTCTTCGGAATGGGGCGGTATATAAATTAGATAAATAATAGTAATAATAAAATAGGAGAGCTCCTCCTAAAATCCACTGTCATCTCCACAATTTTAAGCATGTTCAGTTCCAGATTGTTCTGGCTGCACCAAAGAGCCAGTTGTTCAATCTCCCATCTATATGCAGACTCATCATTGTCTCAAATGAGACCAATGATTGTTGTGTCATCTGCCAAACTTCAGTACTTTAACAGAGGGATCTTTCGAGATGCAGTCATTGGTATATAGAGGAAAGAGCAATGGAGAGCCATTAGGGGCATCTGTGCTAATTGTTTGAGTATTCAATGTGGTTAGCTTCACCTGTTGCTTTCTATCTGTCAGGAAGCTTATAATCACCTACAAGTATGGAGAGGCACAGCTAGCTAAGTAAGCTTAGAGTGAAGAATTTCTGAATGATGAATATTGAACTGAAGTCTACAAAAATACATAGGCCCAAACATGGGTCCCTGGTGAGTCAAGATGTTGCAAGATGTAGCACAGTGCCATATTGACAACATCATCTGCCATTTTATTTGCACAGTAAGCAAACTGCAACTGGTCTAACAGTGGATCTCTGATGATTTTCAAGTTGGCCAGTACCAACCTTTCAAAGGTTTTCATAACTACAGATGTCAGGGCAACCAGTCTGTAGTCATTCAACTCTTTGATGGAGCATTTCTTGGGAACCAGATAATAGTAGAGCATTTGAAGCAAGAAGGAACATGACATATGTCCAGTGATTTATTAAAGATGTGGGTGAAGATGTGGGTATTCTATTCAAAGTACTAGGTATTGGTGCTGATCAAAGTCCTTTCATACACAGTCGTAAGAGCAAGTTACTCTTAGGGATGACTAATCTAGAGACAAATGCAGTGGTCTAGCAAAGTTTTAATGGAAAATACAACATACTTTTTTTCTCAAAGTACTAACAATTATTTAAGTATATTAAAGAATTTAGCAGATTGCTTTTTCATACTTGAAAGTTTTTCTACTTCACACAGCTAAGTTTCAGAAGGCAAGGAAATCTCTTTGGCTCGACATGTCACCTATGATAAATTTATCCCCAGCATTACACATGATATTTGACACACAATAAAACTTTTCTTGCACATCAAAGTTAAATTGTAAATAATTGCTCTCTCTGCTCTCCACATAACAGGCTGTTGTCCCCAGCCAAATGCACAGGATGTCTTACAATTGTGATGTTCTGCTATTGTCACAAAGTACTGTGCTCTTGGGATGTGCATTGTCAGCAAGAAACTTCAGATGAATTACATTACTGAATTCAGTTGAGATCTATATTTTTTCTATCCAGTAACAACAGGCATGTGTGAAAAGGTATGATTTACATGGCTAAGAATACATATATACACACTACTGATGCAAGTGTGGACATTTATAGAAAAATAGTCTAACAAAAAAATGCAATGATTGCTTAAAGAATTTAGGTTATAGCATTATCTTTACTATTTTCATATCAGTACCTAATGTTACAAAGCATCCCACATTCGTGCAAAAGTAATGCAAAATTCAGTTACTAATTCTTGAATATTCATTTTTGATATAGTTACATCAAATGAAGAACATCTTAATACAAAAACCCACTCTGGAGATAATCTAACCATATGTGTAGTACAAACTTCTTTTTTAAAAAAAACATTAACTTTTTAAAGTTAGTTACTATTGGTACTAATGGGCTACAACATAGATTAGAAGCAAATAGCCCTTAGGCAAAATAGGATATTTGTGAGAAAAACTGGAAAAAAGTATGCAAAAAATTGTCTTTAGTTTGACTATATTTTATTTTAAAAAAGAGATGTACAGAAAATGTTCCTGAAGGATAAAATGAACAAACATAAAGTTTGTCAATCATAACCATTAAAGCAAATTTGTGATGACAGAGATTATCATTCAACCTATGAGCAATTTTCTTTTTGTTCAATTCAATTGTGTTCAGTTTTTGGAGACTGTCTGGATAAGTCCCTGAAGTTTTCTTGACAAGATTTTCTAGAAATGGTTTGCTATTATCTCTTTCTCAGGGCTGAGAGAAAATGACTAGCTGAAGTTCCCTCAGCTCGCTTCATGCCTAAATTGGGACAAGAACTCATGGTCTCCTGTTTTCTAGTCTGATGCCTTTATCTGTAGACTAAACTGGCTCTCTCCCATGAGCATTAAATTCCACCATATTAACTAAGAGAATTCAATTCCACAGAATCAGTCTTGTTCACATACCAAGGTGTATATTTTTCAATGCAGAAATGTTTAATTGAGCCAAAACCTAGATCCCAGGATGAAGTGAGATCATTCAGAATAGAGATTTATTCCCCAAGATAAAAAGATGCTGCTGATTAAAATATAGGGTCTCAATGAAGTTCTAATCACAATTTGTTTCTCTGGAAATCTAAGGAACTACAGATAGTTTCATTGGAAGTTTTGGAACAACAACAATTGTTTGTAGTTTGCAATAAATCCATGTTGGAAGGAAAGTAGAAAATATTGAACTGAAATCATAAACAATTCTATACGCATATCAGAATGCGCATGTGTCCAGATCAGTAGTGGTGAAGGTTTTAGCATCTTCAGAGATTATACATGGAGCATATTCCTTACTTTTATTAATGTTCCACCTTACAATGTCTCAATGAATAGTTGTAACAGAGTCTTTTCTAACCACATTACATTTCTGATCTGAATTGACAATCAATTTATTTTATGGAAAAGTCTAGAAGAGTAATCTATTATATTTCTGCCTCGGTTTCTGAAACTCAGCTCTACACCTTTCAGAAAAAAAAAATTCTTCTATATCAGCGGTGTCAAACTGAATTTCTTTGAGGGGCCAGATCAGCATTTTACTTCTCTTCTGTGGGCCGGCCAGGGGGGGACGGATGCCTCCTGTAGTATCCTGCCAGCCCTATGCCCCATTTTGATTGCCAGAAGCACCAAGGGCTAGTCCTGGTCCACGGGTCTTGAGTTTGACACCCCTGTTCTACATAAGTACTCATGTTTTTCATTGTACCTAAGTAATGAAACATAGTACAGATATTCTCCACAGAAAGCTACTATCTCTGTACTTTTCCTTCTGTCCCAAAACAAAAAATGATTCAGGTAATTTTGAAGATCAGAGTTTACAAGATGATAAATGAAAACCTATCTTGATTTGGCATGTATCATTTCCTCATAAAAAGTTAGGGCGCTGGCAAATTTATTCCTATTTTTCAGAAAAGCAAAGCCAACCCCCGCCCCCATAATTGTTGGTATTTTGCCCATATTTGTGTTTGAAAATGGCATTATGATCTTGTTGCAGATGACTCTAAAGAAGTAGAGCTTTATTAAATAGAATATAACAACCATAATGATCTGATAAGGCAGAAAAATAAACATTTGAAATTCTTATATTAATAGTTAAATGTTATCTGTGAACATCATGAGCAACAGCAACAAGGAAGCTAGGCAAGCTAAGCTGACTGAGAGCTCCTATACCAATAAGATTATCCAAGAATATCTCATTGAGTGATATTCCAACATCTCTCCAAATTGGGAATCTGTAGTGGACATAGGGATGACCAAGTAGGTCTGAAAAGCTTGCTGGTAATGGTATGGATGAAGTTTCACAATATTAGGAGTGCTCAGATATTCAGGGCATAATTTCAGCTGAGTAACTAGACTAGTTCCTCAGCTAAAGAAGAATAGTTGTTCACATCCTATTAATAATTATTCCCACATGTTCATTTAATGAACGCAAAAGATTAATAATGGATAAATTGTTGAGAATTGTAAATCCAACAACTGGTGAGTTGTGTCAGCCTATGTTTTTTTTTCAACACTGAATGTGGAAAATAAAGGTTTATGTGAACTATTAATGTGTCATTCAATTTTTTTTTCCTATGGAAATGATTTTTGGTAATAGAAAAAAATGTTTAATAATCTAAATCAAGTTTAGAGTTGGTATTTCATTAAAAATGTAGACACTTGCCATCTTTTAGGTTTTTCATAGTTGGCATCTTTGTTGTATGCAAGCTTTTCTGTGAATGTGAGAAATGTATCAGAAATGTTGCTTTTAGTTCTCCATAAATAATTGGTATGGAGAATTAGGATGCTCAATTTTTCTGTTCCCCAGGGTGCAACCTAACATCTATTTAACTTTGCTAACAACTCTACTGTGTTTTGTCAGTTCCTGGGAACTGTTATGAAAACATTGAGCAGTCTGACACGATGGATAGATTTTAGACTGTTTTCATATCACACTTGCTTGTTTTGAACAGTGTTGCCTTTGAAGGAAGTAATATATTTCAGAGATCACCAGATCCTATACTTGGAAAATTGTAATTTCTAAGAAAAAATGTTTTTAATGCAGGACATTGGCTTTTTCTTTCACTGAAAAGGAAAAAGGAAACAGCATTTCTGAAGTAAGCATATTAAAGATACATCCTTTAAAACAATATTGGCCAATACTGCTATATTAAATTTACTGGCATGTACTTTGTATTAGGATGTGAGTAACTGATAGATAGATGGAGAGAGGCACATCCACACACAAGAATATCATGATTTTTAATGTAATATGATCATATAAACCCTTATACACATACTATATTACACTCTACTTTATCATACTTTACTGCAGCATTTCTTAAAGTATGGTGCAGGGACCCCCTTGAAATTCTTACAAGGTAGACCAGACAGGAAGCTTAACCAGTAAACTAATTCTACTTTATTCTAATGCTATAGTAATAAAATCTAGAAAGTCTGAATTGTGCCATCTTTATAGTCTTGGAGGGTCTAGGACAACTCAACGCAGTCAACTTGCCATGGCCAATTCGCAAAGGCCAACTCACCATGGGACAATTCATCATGGCCAACTCACCATGGGACAATTCACCACAGGACAATATTGAAAAAAATGGTGGATCATTAAAAAAAGGATACCAAAGGAGGGGCAAAATGAAATATGAATGACAAAAAATGTAAATATTTCTAAAATTATTTTAAATAATTAAATTGAATTATTTAAGTGTCTTGGACTGAGTTGTCCCACAGCAAATTGACCATGGAAAGTTGGCTGTGGTGAGTTGTCCCATTCCAGCCTTGCTTCTGAGACTCTTTCCCCGTCCACTGTTCAGCTGCAGGCTACGCTGTCTCTTATTTGACCATTCCTTAGGCAATATCTCTTTGCTCCATCTCCCAAGGTCTTTCCAATGTGCCATTACAGTTTCCCCAAGAATCTCTCAGAGTCCACATAATCAAGATTATTTGCAGGACTTCAAACATGACTAAGAAATCCATATAATGTGGGGTGGGTGGGTGTGCGCGTGTGTGTGTACAGTCATTGGTTAAATCATTGGTCAAAAAAAGATGAAGCAGAAAATGCAAAACTCATTGAGTTACTTTCTGCAATTGGATTCTTTTGTGATTGGCCATGTACACTATGGCAACCATTTGTGATCTGGCAAGGAGTTTTTTCCCCCACAGTCACATCACAATTTAAAATGTGCCCACCTTCCCAAAGGATTGCTTACCCCAGCCTAATTAATAACTTCTACTAACAAACATCTGTTTAGGTATTAGTTATGCTAATTCATAAAATGCACAATTGCACATGTGCCCCCTTTTCTTTAAAGAGAAAAATAGTGTTTGTTGATCTGTGTTCAAAATAAATTAATATCATTAATCATGACTAGAATATGAATAGATTCAGACATTAAAAACATTATTAGAATAACGAACATAAAAAGAAATGAAGGATGACTACTTTACTACACACTGGACAACTTTTGATTAATCTAGTCTGAAAGAGTCAAAGGTATCAAGAGCAACAACACACAATCAGTAAGAGTTATGCTATGCTGCCTTTGCATGTTGACTATCCCAGAGATACATTCTGGGATAATATTATCACGCCTTTGGTATATTTGTCCTTTCTTTGTTCAATAGCAGACTCATAATTTACACCAGCTTACAAATAACAATTTATGTGATGTAGAAGTTGAAATCACATCTCAAATGAAACTTTAAGAGGTAAGCCAATAAACACAGCAAAATATTTTGAGCAACTTGTCTGAGAAACAGAAATTTGAGGATGTAATTATTTTCTCTTTTAAGCACGAGCTTGAATCATCCATATTCTCTCAAATTTGTCATTGTAAAAAGTCTGACCACAAAAAATAAGATATTAATATGTGCTTTTTTGGATAACACTAAACCCATTCCAATCAGCTGTACTGGAAAAAAAAATAGTATAATGTCACTTGGAAAAAAATGTAATATCTCTGAAAGAACAAATCCTACATGTAAATAAATTGTTATTTGCAAACTTTTCAAATGCTTCCTTTGCCTAATATGCTGAATACAAATATGGCTGTTAAGGTAAAGATGCCTCTTAAACTTGCTGAAAATCATTAAGATTACCCTGATTTTCTATCAAGTCACAAAATATTTTGTAGACATAAACATGGAAGAATAAGTTTCATAAAATTGCAATTTCTTCCTTCTAAGTTTCATGTAAAGCCATACATTTTAGACAAACATTGTGTAATTAGAACTGTGAATTAACACAATAAAAATTAATATTCTGTAAAGCCCAAAGAAAGTATCTCAAAGGTGCTTTTTTTTCAAGAGGCAACTGGACTTTCTGTTTTTTTCTTTGAAGACGTTTCGCTTCTCATCCAAGAAGCTTCTTCAGCTCTGACTGGATGGTGGGCAATGGAAGGATTAATACTCCTTGCAGACAGCTGGACATTTGTATTATTTAGCGGGTCATTGAGGTCAACTGGAGGTTTATCTGTGTCCCAGGTGACCATGACCTGGATGACTGAGAATCTCCATAGACACCAAAGAAAGCATACATTTTAAGTATGGGTTAAGTTAGTATGTTAGCCTCTAGTCTGCTTTCTTATGAAAGTGAAGTACTCACTATAAAATTGTGCAAGTGTTTAGTAAATAAATCATATTTTAAAAATGGTCAATATTTAAAAGTCTGAAAATGAATCAAAGGTTTAAAAATGTCTTCTATTCAATATTAGCCAGGTAACACCTTTTGTCTAAACTATGAATTATTACATGTAGATTAATATTTTTAGAAGCAATGTTAAAAAAAAGTTAGTTACAGTTAATTATTATTTTAATTGTGTAGATTTTTATTATTAGATAAACAATGCACATGTTGTGTATATTAAATCTCGGGGAGCTAAATAGTATTTTTTTAAAAGAAAATAACAGAAAATAAATTTTGTGCAACACTTTGAAACTGCTGCTTATTTTTCACTTTGTGAGGGCTTCCATATAGACATAATTGGAAAAGGAAATGAAATACAGCTATTCCCTGAAAAGAAAACAAGAAAATTATTCCTACATATATACAAATTGTACATATTATTCAAAGCCTGAGTCTGACATATGAAGCAATGCTCACAAATATACTAGCTACAAAAACTTTACAGATATACATCTCACAATATTCTAATGCTTAAATATTTCTTACATTTGTGATGGCTTTTTGATTCTTGGGACACATGCATATTCTTGTCTACTGTATACCAGTATCCTTGACCAGTTGAAGTATTTGTTTGCATGTGTCTAGGATGGGACAACTATGCATATGGGAGAGATTTATGTTTTAAAATGTTAAATGGGAATTAAGCTATCCCTATCCAAGGAAGACCTTACTGTAATGATTAGGAAAGGATTAGTTCTACTTGGCATGCTTACCTCTCATATTTGGAGGAAAGAGATATCGTATATAATGGTTAAGATGCTGAACTAGAAATCAGAATTTTGTACATTCTAGTCCTTCCTTAAGCATGGAAGCCAGCCTTAGGCAAATCATTCTCCCTCACCCCAACCTATCAACCAGGGTCATTGATAGAGGGAAAATAAGAGTAGAGAACATTACATATACTGCCTTGGATGAAATAAATGATATAACTGATGACAGAAAAACAGACAATGAGAGAGAGAGGTGGGAGGGAGAGAGAAGGGAGAACAAAACAAAGCATTGGTCCATCCAGAACAGGTATTTTTTCCCCAACTGAGAAGGTAAAGATTGAACCTGAAATCTTCTGCATCAGTACGAATCTTTTTCTGCCAGAGATTATACCTTCACTTTTCAAGGTTGAAGGTACAATCCCTCCCTCAAAGAAGCCACATCATGGCATGGACGCAATTGCAGGTCATCATCAGGATGGCCTTAATAAATAATAAAAGAGAGACCAATATTCAACAATCATATGGCTGAACAAGCTGTTTGGAGAGTCCTGTTCACTTTATCAAACTCTTCCCAGATCATACCACAAGGTTGAGTCCCAGTCGTGGTAGCCAGATCTATCAAGTCAGAAGTCAATTCCTATCAGTCAAATACCTTAACAGATATAAGGACACAAGTTTACTGGCCTTATAAATGGTGCCATTTGACCAATAATTCCATACAACTGTTCTTTGTATTCATAATACATGCAGGCTGACCTCGCAAAGTGCACTAAGTCATGTTTTTTTTTTTTTAAATAATGGTTAGAAAGCTGCAGTGACCATGTTCCACAATATACTAAGCAAAATGAAACTAAACATATTATGTTTACAGTTCTTTTGTAATACAGTGTGTGAATCAATAATGGAGTGAGAGAATATGGAAAGATTTCAACTGAATTCCACATGGATCTTCTCTGCTGTGGCTTGTATCCAGGCTGAGATTGGATGTGACTTTGATTATCACAGACCAATAATATTGAACCTCCTCATCTACTGATCTGTCTTTTAAATGTAATGATGGAAAGTATATGAAAAAAAGCTAAGAAATGGCATAGAAAAAGATAGGAATAGTAGCCAAGCATGCTCTCCTCTTTTGTTCCTCTGCTGAAATCCATTCTCTTTTTCCGTTATACAAATCTGTTTTTTAAAATGTTTCCACATAACACCTTGAAAAACACAAGCAGTCAAAGGATAGGTATTTTATTATTCTGATTGAAATGAAGTATTTTGTACACATTCTCTTTCTACTATGTTATTGAACTTCCTGATAATAACTTCATTTAAAATATGAGCAGTATATTGTCTGTCTCTCCAGGATTCCTGTAATTAGATTTAAATTATCTTTCACTTAAATTGCATGTTTAAGACAAGGTAGGGTGCTGTAATATCAGTAACACTATCGTTCTGTATGGAAAGTGGAAGGTGAAATGCTATTATGAGACAGAAAATATATTCCCTCTTAAAGATTTAAGACAGCAACTGAAACAGTTTGCCTGAGAAGTTGATAATAGACTCTAATACAAGGATATTTAATTTACTCCTTTCCAGACTTACCTTTTGTAAATTTTATACTAAATTGATGTCTTCATTACATTTCCTAGAAGACATCTTTCACTGTATGGTCATTAACTAACACATTACAGATTTGTTGGTCTCTGACAGACTGCAATTATAACGGTGCCAAATTCTACAAATTCCATGGATAGTTCTAAAACCTAATGACTTACTGTTCACATCCAACACACTCTTTAAAAAATGAGGTATCTAAATCTTTTTGTGTTATCTTGTCATTTAAAAACCCATATACACACATGTACCTTAAAAACATGTTAAAATATAAACATTAACAAACACCAATTATATAAAATCTAATGAGTAAAGATTATATATCAAGTAACAAAATGTATTGATGTACCCATTCAGAGTTTAAGTGAAAAATACTAACATTTAAATCATATTACAGGTATATAGATCCAGTTTTGCCTAGTGGTTAAAGCACCAGGCTAGAAACCAGAAGACTTTGAGTTGAAATCCCTCCTTAGCCATGAAAACTAGCCATCTTGGCCAGTCAGTGTTTCTTATCCCAACTCATCTCACAGGGTTGTTGTTGTGGAGAAAATAGGAAAAGGAAAGGTGTGTTGAATATGTTCATTGCCTTGAGTTAATATGAAAAATAATAAAGGCAGGATACAAATGAAAAAATAATATTATGTAGGAGATGACAAGAACCCATACATTTGATAAACATATGACTGGCTTTCATTTGAAATATTATTTTATCCATTATAATATAGCCTTTTCAGTAAATTTAAAACAAATTTACTTTAAAATTAACATATTTTAATTAAAATTAAAAGGAAGGGATAACTGGACATCGTTAATACATTTGCATGTCTTAAAATTGGGTTCAATAAAACGAGCTGCTGGAAAAATATTTTGTCATGATTTTTGAGCACTAGTAGCAAAAATCAAAAATCTTTAGATAACCACATAAAATACCAACTTCAACAACCTTTTTAGTAGAAAAGAACATTTTGAAAATGTATACCTTTCAACTCCACAGAACTGTTTCAAAACTAATGTGTGTTTTAATTATCTCATCACAACCTTAGGAATCTACTAGCTCATGTAAGTTACACTGCCATGCCTATCCAACCAGTCTACTTTAATCAGAGGGAAAACTTCCTGATATACAGAATTCTGTTAGATCTTTGTTCCTCCCAAAGAAGAACTGGGGAATATAGTTCAAGAGACAGTCACCATCTTTAAACCTTTTCTAATATCTTTTTTCCCCACAAAAGGCAGATAAATAATGATTTCTGTTCCTTATGTCAGGCTGAAGACTGTCATGAGAACATTCTAAAACATCATAAGAACACAGTTTGGGCAAGACAGGTCTCTAATCCAATGTCTCTTTGCTCCTATTTTCTACAACCATCCACTCTCTGATGTCTTCGTTTCCCTTTCTGCTTCTATTAGTCTTTTTCTTTCAATTTCAGCCTCTGCCTCTGGTCTATCCATCTGGACATCTTTTCCTTCCCTTCAGTCTTATAAAATCTTATAAAGTGAGAATGTAACGGTGACATTCTTATATAGTTATTTTTTCACATATAGATCTCCAGGTTTTGCTGTTGAGATATATGCTAGAAAGGGGAGGCTTTGTGATAACACTTGCATTTCGGAGACACATTTCGGAGACAAATCCACATGTAGTTAAAGTAGTTTCCAGATACATTTCTTAACTGGACATCTTGTCCTTGACCAGTCCTATAACACAGATGGAAAGAAACTTTAACAGAATAACAGAGTTGGAAGGGACTTTGGAGGTCTTCTAGTCCAACCCCCTGCTCAAGCAGGAGACCCTATACCATCTCAGACAAATGGCTACCCAATCTCTTCTTATAACCTCCAGTAATGGAACACCCACAACTTCTGAAGGCAAGCGCTGATTACATGTAATCCTTGACTTACAACCACAATTGAGGCTAACATTTCTTTCAACTAAGTGAGACAGTTAATTTTGTCCCATTTTACCTTTTTTTGCTACGGTTGTTAAGTGAATCCCTGCAGTTGTTAAGTTAGTAAGTTGGTTATTAAGTGAATCTGGCTTGCCCATTGACTTTGCTTGGCAGAAGGTCGCACAAGGTGATCACATGAACCCAGGACAGTGCAATTGTGCACTGTGCAATTTATACGAGCCAGTTGCCAAGTGTCTGAATTCTGATGACATGATCATGAGATGCTGCAATTGTGTGGGTTGTGTGGGAAATGGTCATCTGTCATTTTTTTCAGTTCCATTGTAACTTCGTTCACTAAATGAACTGTTGTCAGTCAAGGACTACCTGTAATTGCTCATGTTTGGCATGTTGGCGGGGCTACTATGGAAGGGGTTCAAAAAATGTTCAAGGTCTGGAGATCTTTCCAGTTCCTTCAGCTGGAGAGCATTTCTCTGAGGAGAAGAAAGAGTGGTGTTGTTGTTTTTTTTTTGGGGGGGGGGGGAAGAGCTACTTAATTAATATTTT